>JAQGAK010002863.1:0-17612 GCA_034696945.1 Lipothrix lubbocki
AAGACTTGGCAGTAGTTTCCATAGCAACAGCGGATTTTGCTTGCCGTATAAATGCGCTATACTAAACAATGTAAACATTTGGCCATGCTTTTAAAAGACATGGTCAGTTTTGCATTTGAATATTTATGAAATCGCTTGAAACCAGTACCGTAGTCATTCTTATTGCTTTTTAGCAACTGTGCAGGTAGTTATGTTTGCCTTTTCATCGACAATATATTAGAGGAATGAATATAGTACTGCGGGCATACAATATTGCATACATGTGCGTAGCAAATTTTACAGAACAACATTTACAGCAGCTGATAAGATGAGCAATGTTATTTTTAAGAGTCGTTTCCCCGGCTCTTTTACCCATCCACATGACCGATAATAATAACTATAGGCGCGTGTGATCAAGTTCATGGAGAAACAAATATATTTCTTACGGACGACGGCGCCTTTTATTTCTCATATACCACATACTAGTATGTAGGTATACCTATGAACTAAAAAATAGCATGCACTCCCAAGGGTCTACAGTTGTATGCATGTATTCTTAAGGTATAAAACCGTTGCCATTATTTGTTACATATATTGTTACCGCATTCCCGTTGTGTTCCTTGCCTTTACCGGATTCACAATGCAAGCTATTTAGTCAATTTCTTGGGGGGCTCACTTGTTCTGTATTGTGTAAATTAGGTAGGGAAATTTATAACCGCAATTTCTTGGACAAGTTATATCAACGGGGTGATGATATGATACGTTGTATTATACTTCGAAGTTATAAATATAACATATTTACGTTTTGTATTTAACCATATAACGTGTAGTGGCTACATTTACTGCACATAATGCTACGTCATATACCACGTTTCGTTACGTAGTTTGTACGTTTAACATGAACATTGTTATGTTACGTATGTAACAAATGCAAAGTTATAAACGGGCTTTATTGTTCAGGTCAGAAATGTAATGTATAACGTACGATTCGTATAGGCACAATATATGCACAAGCACTATGTGTATGTAAGATATGTAGTCATATAATTATATACCTAACTATTGGATGTAGATACAGATACAGGAATATAGTACCGAGTGTTGATGGAAGAAGGCAACGGAAAGATTTTTCCCTCTTGTTGTATAGTGGCCAATTACGTTAAGTGGATCTGTTGCAGGAGCTATTTTGATATTTGCTCCGATGGTTTTCTTGAAGAACGCCTATAAATATACTCACGCTCTCCTCCACAAGTACTAACTACCACCACTACTAATCTCATTCGCGTGATATATCTACTATACGCGACTATACCGTAAGGTCATTAAATTAAATGGTTTGATTTTATGTCCTTCCATCGATTCACCCTCAACAACCACCAACCAACCAATCCATCTACTTACTACCTTTAAAGACTTGGCCGACCATACAGTCAGTGAAATCCCACTTCTACAAATATACAAGTGCATATCCGTTTTCTTTACGCTATAAGTTTCTATAGTACCCAGATTCTCAGTTTTGTCCTGGGAAATTTATCTTTGTGGTTGTGGTACATTCTTTGCCAATTCGATTTTTTAAATTTTTGAACCAAAAATTTAATACTGTAAATTTGCCAACTTAACCTTGATGCAGTAAATTTACATGCCCGAAATCTGATACAATAAATTTGTAAAACCAAAAGTTTAATGCAGTAAATTTGTAACCCCAAAATTTGAAACAATAAATTTGTAGCCCAAATGTTTAATACAGTAAAATTGTAAGCCCAAAATTTAATACAATAAATCTGTAAAGCCAAAATGTATTGAAGTAAATTTGTAAACCCAAAACAATGAATTTGTAAAGCCAAAATGTATTGAAGTAAATTTGTAAACCCAAAATTTGATACAATGAATTTCTAAAGCCAAAATGTATTGAAGTAAATTGTTAAACCCAAATTTTACTACAATAAATTTTGATATGAAATTTGTTTTATTTTGGATTTTGCACCATATAAATTGGTATTTTAAAGGAATGTGCGAAATGTGATGATGTTGTAATGATGCGTTTTGCTTGTTTTTAATTTGTTACTGTTAGTTTGTTTAAATGTGCAACGTTACATCGTTAAAAATCCATGCTGACGCTTTCTCTCCAAGTATTTGCGCGGTGAAAGGAAGAGAATGAATTCCTTTTTCGGTTTTCAAGAGGGCATAGTCGAGACATTCGCCATATCTCTAACCACCCCGCGTCATTACTATTCTATAGTTTTAAGGAGATGGAAGGTACAAGGGAAAGGCGTGAACAAGAGGCACATTCCATCCTTCATAAATTACCGCCGGAAATATATTCCCAAGACTTGCAGTCGCTTCCCATTTTTTCCCCAAATCTTCCTCATCATGTGCACATTCGCAACGACCAAGAAGTGCCATCATCGTTTATGTTGGAGATGACACTGTTGTTGTGTAGATAATGTTTACTCCGGACAATCAAAGGGGGTTCGTCTCTGCACGGAAGATAATATTAGAAAATATACATGCTCTACCATTTTTTTGGCTCAGAATTGCAAACTGAAGATCCGTTGTTTCAAGTGGCCCCCGTAAAAACAGTTGTAAATAGAATTTGTTTAAGGCTTCAAGTCACAATTGCGTAAAAAATAAAGAACGGGGAGAAGGAAAATGTATGTTAAAGAACGGAAGAAAAGCTATGATGCAAAGTCCAAAATATGGAGGAATTTGTATCTCTCTGCCATCATTTTATAAGGAAATGCCCGCGATAATGAGACAAGTCAAATAAAATTAGTATAATGGAAGACACTCATGGCGGGATAACAGGTAGGTTTATGAGAACATTGATTTTAAGTAAGTGTTTCCCGGCTGGCCCGATGGGAATTTCAAATGAGGTTGGTTGTGTGAGTATTAAAGCGAAAAGAGAGAGAGAGAGAAAGAGCAGCAGAGCTTTGGGAAATGATACGATAGACTTAGGCTGTTGTTGGTTATGGAGCTTTGGACAGTAAAGTGTTCCGTTCCGGGAGTCGGGAAGGGATGAGAGAAATCTAAAGAATGCATTTAATCCTAAGGGCTCCATCTTTGGGTGAATTTTGATATTTTTTCGATGGTGACGCTAAGTTTAGAATTTTGTGACAACAGATTTGAACGTTTTATTCCTATAGAGGATAAGTTGCTGAAACGTCAAAAATTTTGAGAAATTAATAAACAAATATGCTTAGTTACCTTGCGTGTTGCAAGAAGAAATATTTAGATTAGATACACGTATTATATAGAATTTTATAACTATATTGCATCATCATTATGAAGGTTAAAAAATGATTCATGGAGTGACATTGTTGAAGGAGAAAATAAAACAAGGTATTAAAATGCTCCATAAAACTTTCGCATCTGGAGCAGTAAACATTAAATTCGGCATTACTCATATATGGGCCAGTCTTTTAAAATAATAACACGGGGAGTTGTATAAATAGTTGTATGAAGCATTGGATTGAAATCATTCAATCTTCTTACTCCGTCGTCTCATCAGCTCCTCTCCGTTACATCTTCCTCCAACTCCTACAATAATATTAGCAAATATATTATTGATCCTTCACTTGCTTCAGGATGGCAGTCGAGTAAAATACAAATAATTTATAATTTTAAGTAAAAATATAATAAAATAGTATTTTTCTCTAATTTGGGATACATGTTCCTTTGTGAAAAACATTAGGATATATACGAAAATCTGAACGTATTCGGACATTAAATAGCTAACGACGTTAATTTATTAAAATTAAATTAATTTTTTTCTGGTATTCAACAGATATGCGGTTGGCGGTGTCGTTCTTTTGGGATTGGTGGCGTGGTCTGTCATGGAGTGTTTGTGTTACCTGTCCATCTTGAAGTGGAGTCACGCCAAACGCTCCGATCCGGAAGCACCTTCTTCAGTAATGAAGATATGACGGGGATTGTTGTTGGAATCCAAATCACTTGCCGGAATCTAAAAATGCGGCTCGACACATCATCGTTACCTAACTTGTCCAAGCTTAATTATTTCTTGGTTTTTATTCAAATTATATTAATGCATTGTTAACTTCATTATGTCATATTTACTGTATTTGAGCCTCCTTTTATTTCTACCCTAGAATTCTTCGATCTGGTACTTAATAACAACTATTCTGTATTTACTTTCATTTTATCTCCCCTTTAAGAGCTCAATAATAATACACAGGTGAACTTTGTATAATGGGAACCAGACTTTGATTATTTACATTTGTTTTCATTATTGGCCCATAAACTGCATTGCACCCAAAGTCGCATAATATTTTAGTTTCTACAACAAAAATCATAAATCTCAATATTGTTCAGAGATGATGGAGAGACGAAAGAAAATGATAACTTAATAATTAATAATGCATTGCTTTATAGTTTATCCATCCCGTGCTTCTACACACGTCCGCGTCGAATTTGAAGGATTTCATTTTTGTGCTGATAATGCTCAAATTTGCTACTCATAACTATTTTTAGATGGGGAAGTTTTACGGACCATTTAATTACCGAATTTAAATAGTTTTATATTTTCTTGTTATGGAATGTCCTGTAAAATGTCATTTCACGGACACGAATCTCGTTTAAACTACACATTCTAGCTATTACATATTGTTATAAAATTGTCCTTGTATAAATGTTTCTGTGGCCTAGGACAAATTTCCATACTTTTGTACATATTCTAAAGTTTATGACGGACTAAATGCAACAAATAAAATTTCAACCTTGAAGCCTGTTATCATAGGAATATTATTAGCCCGCCTATATATAGATGAACATAACAATATTTGTAATAAATAAGTAAATAAAAATCAGTTTAATTATTTTTGCAAAAAATAACACAGGCCACAAAAATTTACCCTGACGAAGAGTTTCCGAATTTACAGCCCAAACCGATTCAGAATTACAATTAATTAAGAATATTATGCATGCGCTTCTTATTAAATAATAAAAGACTGATTACAATCAATAGATTTTCGTTAATAATTTCATAATGATCAAACAAATCAGGAATCAATCAAGTGATAATACAGGTACCATCTTCGCAAATGTCATAGCAGCAGTCGTCGTCCGTGACACACCGTCCATTATATCCACTGCATTCTTGTGACTGTTCAATTCAGCCGGGAAAATAATAACGAATTAGTTAATTCAAAAGATTCATCTTCAAAAACTCTCTAATTAAGCCTCAATCGAATTATTAATGTACGTAAAAATTGTTAAATAATTGTTAATAAAATTGAATGCGCTGAACAACTTACTTCGCTTCCGTCGAGAACGCCGCAGACACCACCTACACAAGCTCCCCAGCAACAATCATCGTCGATTACACAGCCCCCGTTGTATGGTTTGCAATCCTATGAAATACAAATTAGAATAAATTTAAATACATTATTTTTGATTTAAATTTCAGTCCATTATTTTGTAATATTGTTTTACAAGATCAATGACAATAATAATTAATATTATTTCTACAATTTCAATACATGTTTTACTTGGAAATATGTAAATACAGAATACAATTATTAAATAACGCAGAATGTAAATTGCTTGGCGAAATATTATTTTAAAAAAATAAATATTTTGTAAAAATATTGTAATGCAAAATTTACTTCATAATCGGTGATTCCACAATACCCATCGAAGCAAGTTCCGTAACAGCACGGTATTGCCCCTGAACATGCTTTGTTGAAATCTAAACACTTTGGCAGCAAACGAGAATACGTTAGTAGGAACAGTTGTAGTACATGTTAGAAAGTTTTACGAAAATGGAATATTTTGTCATTATAAGTAGGTAATACATTTTCGTATTTTTTAAAATCTCTCCTATTTCATCCGCACAAGATAAGCTTTGGAAAATTATTATTCAAAAAATTAAAGCAGTTTTGTTGTTTTAAATAAAATAAATAAATAATTTCTATAATTTATATTATTTGGGCATTTAATAACCTCAAGATTGACTCGGACGACGAAAAGAAGAAGCAGTGAAGAAATTCCAGCACGGGAGGTGGACGCTCTGTAAATGTTTTTTTGACAATATTTTAAAATTTAGTTCGATATTTAGCAAAACTAAAATAAAACCTTAATAGAACTAATAATTTCAAAAATAAATAATTAGTGGTGTGGTGCGTGGTACTTACTTCATGTTTGTTTTGAATTTCGCGCTGCTGAATCGTTTTGATTTAAATACTATTGTAATAAATAATAATAAAAACTGGAACAATTTCTTCAACAGAAACGACAATGGAATGTCAAGGATTGTCGACAGTATCCCAGTAATCATTATTTAATGTATTTAACAACGAGATTCATAAAACTTGTAATTTTATTGAAACACAACAAGAAGATTATTAAACTCTTAAAATTATATTTTAGCACTAAATAAATTTATGATAAGCCATAAAATGAGGTTTGTATATTACAAAAAGCAGAAAATATTTATTTGCTGTAATAATAATAGTTGTGTTGGCTAATCCCGCAAGATGTTCACAAATATTAAATTATAAATTGGACTAAGAATGAAATTAAATTTGAACTATCTTCATCATACATCCTTTCCTATTATAGATCAGGATTTTCTAAATCAAATCTCCATTATCTTCCCAATAATTTGCCTCATTGGCCAGGCCGCATTGACCAGCAGTGCAAATAAGAGAACAACATTCTTGGTTCTTCTTGCATGGATCGTTGTAGAAGAGGCAGTTCTGAAATCACAAAATGGGAGTGTTAATTAAACCACGTTTTTAGTTGGAAATTCAAGAATCTAAAAAATTTAATAAATTCCTGCACTTTATCCTTTGCCTAGATAGTTGTATTTGCCTCTCCAACAACGAAATTTTCTACTATAGCTTAAAAATTTGAAGACACGTTTTAGAACTGAGAACTTACAATTTTATTTATGGCCTGTTCTATGTCCGCCGTGAGGTCACAGGGCACGACATTTGCAATTGCCATCCCCATCAGTAGAGTAAAAACCAGGAAAGAGTGAATCCAAGCGTTTCCAAATCTATAATAATTAATTAAATAATTAAAATTTAAAACTAATTAACTTAAATTAATAAATTTTTAACAAAAATTTATAATTTTTGAAAAACGTACTTCATGTTGGGGGTTTCAGTCGTACTGATGGTTATAAATGTAGTCAAATAAGTTTGCTTCAGAGAGTTTTAAACCAACTAAAGCTATTTAAACACAAATAATTTTTTTCTTGCACATTATCTTCGCTCTTTTTATATTTTAAGTCCTTCCCGGTTTTTTGTAGTTATGAATGCGTGCATTAAATCAACTTTCGTATTTAGTCAACTTATTTACGTCAATGTACTTGAAAATTTCAAGTTGAATTCCTTCAACATTCATGACATTCAAATCAATGCTGCGGTCATGCACATTTGAATGGAGGTTTTAAAATTCAATAATGTCAATTCATAAAATAATATTTAGACATGAGAAGTTATTTATGTAATAAATGAGAATGAAATTGCATACCATTGAAAGCACGGGAGCCTTACAATAACGTAGAAATCTCTAAACATAAAAAGGAAGAACAATGAAAATACTTAATAATCTTTATACAATACATAATAATAAGAATTGTATTCTCTTATTACCCTTGTTTTACAAATCATTATTGCATTAGTTCTTTGAAAGCTCAGGCATTACATAACAAATAGATAAGCTTATATAATTACTCTAGCTAGGGCGGAATTTACTTAAAATGATGATTTTATCTGTTATTTTGCTAAAAAATTTCTTATTTTATTACAGGAGTTTAAACACAAAAATGCTAATTGAAAATCTCAAAATATTTCAACTCCAGAGAAATGTACACTGAACTCTCGCTATAAGAGAACGCTATAAATCACGAAAATCAGTCTCTTATATAGGAATTCTCTTATAGAGAGAGCTACTATGCATATAACTATGTATGATATGTGGGCCCGAAGGATCTCTTACAGAGAGAGTTCTCTTATATAGAGAGTTCTCTTATATAGAGATCTCTTATAGCGAGAGTCCAGTGTCTTTTGTGCTGTAAAAATAAATGACAATGGATTTTTGCTTCTTATGTTATAAGAGCAATTCTTTATAACGGTTTCATTTTGGAGTTGTTTAGATTGCCGTTATAAACGGTTTACATCAAAGCGGTTTTAACATTTCCTCACAAATGCTGACGAGGGAATGAATTCTAAACCAAAACCATGAATTTACCAAGATTAAAAAATATTTTACGAACTACTTTTTGCAACAACAAAACTTATTTTATGGAGTTATTTAAATTCCGTATCGACAATGAAATGTTCAATATTTGGCCATTGTACCCCGAGAAATAATTCCCGTCATAAAAAAAACTAATGAAATTGCTGACCATTCACAGCACACAAGTTTTTCAATAATGTAAACGCTCTAAACATTAAGACAGAGGAGCAATACAAAATAATACTTTTGATACAATTAATACCAAATAATTACTATTATATTCTATTGTTATCTTTATTTTAATTAATATTATTGCTATTGCTCCCTGTGTGAACGTTTATTCAATCGAAAAAGTTCTGTAGCTAATGTGTGGTATCTTTATACTAATGATGAACTTTTATGACTTTGTTTGCTTATTTTGACATGGTGTGTTTCGTATAAAAAGGCTTCTTTTACAAATTCTTTCGTTTATTACCGCACTGGCTTCGGTCTTTTGAGAACATTTTTGACCTTAGAATTGGTCCAGAATTTCTGCTGCAAAGTTTATTTTCTTAAACCTCTCTCGCTTATTCTTAACACACAGTAAATTAACATTGTACTTCCACGACACCATCAAAATAAAACTATAAACAGCAAATATTTTATTGTTTTCATTGTTTTGTTGAAAATTCTTGTTGAAACTTCGCGCATAATCTGAAAAGCACCACAACCTTGCAACGTTGTAACATCAAGATAAAATGAGGTTGGTACTTTGTGCAAATTATTTTATTGACTCAATTATTGTTTTTATTTATTATGACACTCTGCAAAAAATAATTCTGTTTTTATTTCAATTTGTTTTTGACTTTTTTGTATTTGTTTTGATTGATCATTGGGCGCGAGGTTAATTGTCGTGGCTAGAGGACAATTTGCTGTTAAACCCTGTAAATTCTTCAGTTGACCAGCGCGTTCATTTGTTCTAATTTATTTTGTTTCCCTTAAATTATATTAATTAAAATAAACTAATTATGTGTTATATTTAAATGCACAGGAGCTTCCAAGTTTTAATGCTGCTGATGTTGGTGGTCGCAATGTTCGGCCTCCCCGTCCTCACATCTCCCCATCATCATGGTCGTGGTGGCATGGTGAGTCGTAGATCTTTATAACAAAATAAGTCTTAAAAATATTTGCATTAATTTCCCCCAGATAAAATAACATTTCAATCCATTTATTCAAGGTTTGCTCCGCGTATGGAGATGCATGTAGTTACGACCGTGAATGTTGTACCAGATGGTGTGACCGAGTTTGCATTCATCGGTGGTCGTACTAGAGGTTAAGGACCACAAGATTTTTATGCTCTCCAAGCCATCGACGAAGAAATGAATTATATATGATTACATAAGCCGAATAAACGTTTAGGAATTTAAATTTGAGTTCGTATAAACTTATTTGTGCATTTTACATCATTAAATTGCTGCATATTTTGCATTTACACGCAGTTCCATTTTTCACAACTAACTATCATCGATCATTGTGTGTTTGCAATGCTACATAAATACATAAGCGAAATATTTCTTTTTGATTCTTATCCTTGAAAATAATGTTTGGCAACAGTAATGCTATTCTTGTATTTTAGCCAACGACCTTTAAAAATAATAAATAAAAATTGCAAAGATGCTCCATATTATACAGATACTGATAATATAAACAAAGTTCATGCGTTTGTACACCTAGTCATAGTTTTGTATTGGAATATTGGTGTAAAATCCTTCAGCGGTAATCGAATTCTTTCAACGCAATGGTTATTTAACAAACCCATTTTAACAAATTTTTTTACGAACCATTGTTGTTCTTCTAACAAATTCATATTTAAATTCTTGTCCAAATACTTACAATTTTTCTAAAGAAAAAGAAACAAATACATACAACAAAGGAAAATATAGTGACATGTTCAAACCAAGCTCGTGCTTCATAGTCAGGCGATTCAAGTTACACTGATGGCTATAAATGTATGAAATAATTAAAAAATTTTTTTTTAAATAACTGAAGGTACTTAAATACAAATTCAGTTGTTTTCGTTGCACATTGTGCTATTTTAAATATTAACCCAGCTGATAACTTATGCATTAAGAAAAATGTAGATAACCCATCTTACACTTTAAGTGGCGGTTGTGTATTTGAAAATTTCAAATAGACATATGTGCATGCATTAAGCATTTTATCAAGATACAATTTCGCCTTCATTTAGATTTTTATGGAGTTATTTAAATGAATATCGTCAATGCGTAAAACAATAATTTAGACATTAAAGCATGAGAAGCTATTTCCGTATGTATGTAGTGGTAATTGAAATTGCATACACTGAACTCTCTCTATAAGAGAACGATATAAATAAACAAAATCAGTCTCTTATATAGGAATCAGAGCTGGGCAAATTACATTCGTGCTAATTACTAATTACAAATTACATTTCTCATAGCTCAAATCACTAATTACAAACTACAAATTACATTTTATTGTTGCCAAAATTACTAATTACAAATTACAAATTACTTTTCCCGCGACTTCAATTACTAATTACAAATTACAAATTACATTCCTTGCAACTCAAATTACTAATTACAAATTACAAACTACAAAATGTAATTGAATTACTTAAAAATGTAATTGAATTACCTAAAAATGTAATTGAATTACAAAAAAGTGTAATTGAATTACATGTTCATAAATTACCATGTAATTTTCCAGCTCTAATTACTAATTACAAATTACATTTCTCATAGCTCAAATTACTAATTACAAACTACTAATTACATTTTCTTGTAGCCCAAATTACTAATTACAAATTACTTTTCCCGCGACTCAAATCACAAATTACAAAAATGTAATTAAATTACGTAATTGAATTACATGTAATTAAATTACCATGTAATTTGCCCAGCTCTGATGTTTCACAACAGATGAAAATAACAAATTCCTAAATTTAGACAACGCGACTCTTGCATTACTCACCCACACACACTTATCCCTGATGGGTTTAGTGATCACTACGGTAGATTTCATAGGGAATAAGGACGTTTCCATTCAAGCGCTGAAGTCCCAAAGCATTAGCCTGAGATTCATGTGGACATTTAATTACGTCATTAATTCAATACTGGAAATTGAGAATTTACCCTTATTTGTCGATACAGAAAAAAAAATTTTGTACAACTTTGATGAGAACAAAATTGAAAATTATGATCTTTTTAGAGAAAAATTCCCGCAGGCGACTCCAATGGCGTATGAATATGAGATGTTCTCATGCATTAGAGAAGATCATGAGCATTCAACTTTTCAATCGTTTTAACTGATTAAAAATACACAGGTAACACAATAGTTTCGTTTTCTATATTTTGAATTTCTTTACTTGCATCAGTTGCAAAACATATTTCGCTAAGAGTGTAATAATATTGTCGCTCAATGAATTTAGAAACATTCAGCTTGGTTGAAATGCTGAGTAATCTTTGTAGTAAATCTTTGTAATGTTGATTTCCTGCTAGAAATATTAAATATGATGAATTTTAGTACACAGCAGCGGTTTAGCTATAAACGTAACATCCCGCATAAAAAATACTCTAGCAGTGTAGGAATATGATGTACTTTAAATGTTCAGTCCCAGGAATTACAAGTATTGTCGTCGAATATTTACTATAATACAATTACCATTGTTTTACATTTACATGTTTAAATTAATAAATTTATTACTAAAATTGACAATGTTTAAATGTTTAAAATATTAGTTTAAACTTTATTTTGGCGGTAGAGATGCAGAGACGGCTATCTCCACGAGCGTCTATCCTAGCTGCAAAGTGGGACATCTACTATCTTTTTAAGTGCAAGATAGGATAATTCTACTAATTCGCAATTCCGTGCCGTTGAATTTTCCAATACAAGCTCCATTCTTTTTCTGTTTGTGCTATTTAAACGAGTCGTTCCGTCTTGCACTAAATTAATGGAGGATATCTTATCGATTTAAGGTTACATGGAGATAGCCCATTTTGCACATCAACCGACGAGATGTAATTATGTACATACTATGCAGGTTCCAAGTATTTACCATATCTAATTAGACAGTTTTTGGAAAATGGAATAAATGAAATTCAGTCATTCTTTTTTGTTAGTCCATACAGTTGTAACAATAAACTGTCGAATGTCAACTCTTTTCAATACTTATACAGGTTTTTATGTATAATCATGAATGCAAGCAAGCGCGTAGCCACGAGGGGAGCAACAGGGGCAATTGCCCCCCCTTGTAAAATATTAAAATTTTTAAGCAAATAAATACTAAAATTCATCACTGATAATACTTATTGTTAATAAGTATCAGTAATTTCAGACTTATGCTGAAAGTCCCGAGCCCAAAATTTTTTTAGCTCCTTTAAAATACCAAAAACGGATAGTTTGCATCCACGTAGACCCGTTTACCTACAAAATTAATTTTTCAACACAGCCCACGTATTTAATTGGAGGTACCAAAAGGTCTCAGAAGAGTGTTTCACGGTTTTGAAGTTTCAGACAAAACCAATTGACCGATTTTCATGATAATTGGCCATAAGCAACAGAAAATTAATTGACTAGTATGTTTTGGGGGTATAGAAGATTTTGACCTTATTATCAAAACGAAGCAAATGACGGGTAGAACCCAAATATTAAATCCGATTCAAGAACTACAGCCTAAAAAAAAAGTATTGAGATATATTTTTAACACTTTTGGAACGTTGAAACCGTAGGTGCATTAGACATTTTTTGTTAAGGGATCTAAGGGTAACTTTATATGCTGAATTTGAAAACAATATGTATACGTGTTTAGTCGCTATTTTGACTTGCAATGCTAAAAACGTTAAATTTTGAGTTCTAAATTGCACATTTCTATGTAAATAAATGCAAAATCTTCTATTCCCTCTAAGTTCTACAGTCAATTAATTTTCTGTTAAATTACGTCCATGATCATAATAATCGGCCAAATAGTTTGTCTAAATCTAAATCCGTGAAACCCTCTTCCGAGACCTTTGACACTCCCATTTAAATACATGGGCATTGTTGCAAAATTACTTGGATGCAAACTATCTGTTTTTGGTATTTTTGAGGAGCTAAAACAATTTGGGTTCGGGACTTTCCGCATTCTGAAATTACTGTATACATATGTACATAATTATTTGCCCTTGGCCCCCCCCCCAATCTTTGACAATTTCTGGCTACGCTCCTGTTTCGATTTGACCTTCAAGGCACCATTCTTCGCGACCAGAAGCGCAAGAGGAAAAGTTCGTCTTTTTTGGAGTTCACCTCCACAAAAATCATCACAAAACATTTGGATTTGACCTTCAAGTGGCCATACTCTAGTGACAAGAACAAGAAACGCAGGAGGACGAAATACATTTGGAAAGTTAAATCCTCGAGCAGCTGACTTATTATCTTTTTTAAATTATTAGCGCCTCACCCGCCACGACGTTGCTAACCAAGGTATTCTATTGCAATATATTTTATTAAATTTATTTAATTAATGAATTATTATTAATTTACTAAATAGGCATGAAATAAGGGTGATAGAACTCTCAAACCTGAATGTAAAACAATTACCAATATTTTGGTTAATAAAAAATTGCAAAAGTCCACGTCAAAATAAAAATATATCTGGTAGCACTAGTCATAACTCGCGTAGAACGGTAGAACAAAACCCAAAATATTGCTTCATCTCGAAAAGTGAAGACAAAGGATATTTCACTCAAGTCAGAATAGAATCCGAATATGTAATGTAATTAGTAGGGATGGTACAGTAAAAAATAAATTTTATGGCAACCATTTGAACTTTAGCTTGTCTAAAGACATGTAAATTCGAATTCTCAAACTTGAAAGCTTGAATATTCGGCACTGCTGCAACATGCAAATTGTGTGATGCATCAATCAAAATTCCTAAAGGAAGTACTTCCGCATTACATACACACGGAAAGACGCGTATTATAATTGCAAAAATACGAAGGTTTAAAGATATTAATAAAGGTGCGTTAAATACTCTCATTGTATAAATTACTTATATTCTTCAAATTTTTCAAATCTTCAACTTTCATAATTGGACGGATTAAAAGCGCAATACCCGTTAAAATCCTTACTTGCTGAATTAACCGGATTAGATGGGTTATCATTTTTTGTATTTAAAAAGAGTAAAGCATTGTGAGAATGCCTAAAAGTAAACATTTATTCTCCTATTCCAAAATCGGAGAAGACTGTTCGCGAAATGGTCATGCGTGTTGGCCGACAACTCCAACAACTGGCTGATGAAGTTTTCAAAACATACCTGATTAATATTTGCTACCTTAAATTTAATAAACTCTGCTAATCAAGCTATTAATTTAATGGTTATGAAGGAAGATATAAACAACGCCATGTTATTTTGCGCTACTTTCGACGAATGGACTAGTATCGGTAACAACATAAATGTCTATTTTTTCGTCATTACACTATTTCAACCTGGGATTTGTAAAATATACAAGGAAACACATATGCAAATTGCATAATGGATTAAGTGACAAGAATACTAGAGGAGTTCGAAATACAAATTGACAGGCATATCGTTGGGTTCGTCACTGGTGGCGCTAGCGCAATGACTAAACATGCAAGTTTATCCGCGGTAGAACATCAATTTTGCCTTACACATGCGATACAGCTAGCATTTATTAACCAGGATACAACGGTAAATATTTATTAATTCGTCGTTAGAGGCAAATGATCAGTCTGCCGCAAGTTAAAAAAACATAACTCATTGCCATGAAGTGTTTTTTTCTAAAATGGGAAAAAGCAAAATTAAACACGCCATTTAAAACGCATGGCTGAAATTTCTTTGTCAATATAAAGTACAACTTCTTGTATTTTTTATGACGCAACAGACTTTCCAGTAGCGGCAAAAATTTTCACGCAGTAATGGTTTAAATTTACAATGAAATAATCTCCGCCTTTTAAATAGCGATTGTTTTTGCACGTTACTGTTTTGAAAAAACTTTTCAGTTTCAGCTGTTTAGCTTACTGTAATTTGTTCATATGTACTTGACTCTTTAAAGACAAATTCGAAGTAGGGAATATACATACGGTGAACTTTTTGTCCTTATACTGAATGAACAACAGGACACATAATTATTACAAATTTTTTGTTAACCTAGCTTTATTATAGATTCTGAAAATCAAACTTGATTCAAAAGAACTTGATTCGGAAATTGACGATGAGCGGCGGAATCGGAGGGATACTGCGTAGAAAACGAGGAAAAATAAATTGAAAATACATCATGCAATTCATATTCATGATGCAGTAGACATTGCAAAAGGCAGTGCGCTTTTTCAAAAACTCCGCAGTCGCTCCAAAAGAATTCGACAATTTTGAAGGACAATTTGCATAAATTGAAATCTACACATGTTGGAAAATGTTTGCAATTAGATTGCCGGACAAGATGGAGCAGCTTGTTTCAAATGGTAGAGCGTTCTTGGACTGTGCAAGAAGGGGTAGATAAAACTTTGAAGGACACTAAGCACGATGTCAAATTTACTCATTTAGACAAGTACATTTTCTCATGTCTTCTCCGCACACTGAAATCAGTCATGTTGACTGCTAAGGTTCGAATAACAAAATAAAGTTAGGTTAGCAAAGTTTTACTCTTATTAATAGTATCACGTGTAAATATTTCAGTTATATTACAGCATGAAGCATTTACTTTACTGACCTAATTCTTAAATATTTTTTAAATTGCATTCTGGTTTAATGTTATTTTTGTATTTGGCCATTTGTTGACGCGATTCAAATTTTACTAAAGGTAGAGCCGCTCTGAGGCTTTTATTCGTTAAGCTTTGTCGCCAAAAATTCCTTTTCTCATTATTTTCTAAGTCACCTGAAACCAAGATATAAGAAACGGTGGACGAAAAATGCATCAGTGTTTAAGTACCTGCAGAACGGAGTTTACATTGATAGGGACGATAATATTTGCGAAGTAGAAGATGCTGAATATGATTATGACATGGACGATAAGGGGGAAATCGAGGAAATTTTGAATGGCTTATTTGAAAATTCAAACGTGAGAAATTAAGCCGGATAGATAACACATCTGAAAATCAGATTGAGGACAAGTGTGAAAATGACCTAAAACAACGAGGAAATTCGAGGATTTGTTGAACGATGCCATTTTAAATACAGAATTGGAAAATGAATGAAAAAACTCCGTCTTTGAGTCCTAAAGTTGGCTAAGTGATGGCATCGTTCGAGAAGTCTAAAGTTAGAAGGAAGCACCTTCAAAAATTACTTTCTTTTGTCAATTCAGCCCACGTCAGTTGACTCCGAACGCATTTTCTCTTTTTCTGGAAATATATGAACCAAAATCAGATCGCGACTTTGGGACGACAAACTGGATACGCTGGTCATTAGTCTTATGTTAGAAAACAAAAACTAAGGGTATAATGTTTAATATTCATGAACCTAGGTTAGCAAATTAAGTTGTAACAATAAATAAATAAGTTTTTATTACTATTGATCATTGTTTAGCTGATATTTAGGCATTCCTTATTATTATATCTATATACAATTATTATGTATTTCTATGCTTTGTTTGTAATAAAAATATTAAATTGTAATATTCGTCCTTAGGTGAACCTTATTTTGATTCGAAAGGCTAATTTGATTTCTGCAAATCCGAATTCGATTCGAATTTTTACGGTACGATTTTTAAATGTAATGTAATATTTCACTCAAGTCGACCATAAGTTCTTTAATACTGGAAATTACGACTCTGTATAGCCCTAGGGTGCATCGGAGTATAAACCCAAATTTTAAAAATATTGGAAATTCCTGTCATGTGATTGCGGTTTTGGTCACATTGAACTAAGATTTCGTCAAATCTTACCAACTGTACCCATTGATGTAGATGAAATTATTAAAACAGCCCGTAACACCAATCCATTTCGATTAACACTAATGACAAATGCTGATTTTACAAACTTCAAAATTGTGGCTGAAAATGCATTCTTCAATCATTAAAAGTGACCCAATATCTTTGGTACAGATATTCCAAGGATAAGCCGAACCGAATTTTCGTACAATCACTCATTTCGATAATAATAGTGACTTTATTAACGTGTTATTCCAACTTCAGTACAACAGACTGGTCTTCCAGTTGTAACACGACAGGCAAGGGAAATTGCTGGTACATCCAAATACCTTCGTAGATGGTAACCTGCGGGCGCGTAGCCAGAAATTGTCAAAGGGGGGGGGCAAGGACAAAATATTACGTACATACATATGCACAGTGTTGGCAATCTGAAAATGTTATGGCATTTTGGGCATTTTCAGTTGAGGGCTAAATAAGGTCATAATGGCATTTTGAGCATAGGCATTTTTAGTCGTTTTGAAGCAGGAAATCGGGCCAATTTTTGGGCATTTT
>JAQGAK010002864.1:0-17611 GCA_034696945.1 Lipothrix lubbocki
AATTTTTATTTTCCATACTGTTCATCAGGAAAAAATTCAAAAACACTAAAAATGTGCAAAAAGTCTAAAATTGACTAAATTTTGCCCCTTTGGTACACACTTTTCGACTTCTTGCACATTTTTAGTGTTTTTTAATTTGCTTGACAAACGGTATGGAAAATAAAAATTCAAAACTCATTGCTACTAGAGTAACTTTTTGTGCTTAATTCGACAACAAATGTCCCACCTGTGTTTGGTCGCTAATATAGCTTGCAGAGTTAAAAAACCTCGATTTTGAGCACTAAATCACACATTTTGATAGGAAGGAATGAAAATAGTTTTAAAACCCAAAAAGATGGACCTAGAGAATTTAATTTCCTTTCATTTGAGTCGATGTAGATCAGTGGAGTCTTGTAGTCCCTATCAGTAAATCCCCGGAAAGCATTTGGTGCTTCCATTTAAATACATGGACATTGAAAAAAATTATTTTTGTGCATACATAAATGCGTCTAACTGACTGCAAACTATGAGTTTTTGATATTTTCGAGGTTAACAAAAAACTTCCTTTTCTTGGCTTTCAGGGTAAGTCTGAAATTAGTGATAACATGCATGTACTTTGAAATGTGATTTCTTTATGTGGTCAAATTAAAGATTTTAAATAAAATAATTTATATTAGAATGGAACTGATGGAATTTACATACAAGTGTTCATGAATAGGCAAAATTATATCTTTTTACTCGAATCACCAATTAAATAATTCTCGAGAATTATGACAAGAGACATGTATAATAATTACCTCTAATAATTAATTACTATTAAGGGTGAATACTGTTAAAGTAAAACAAATTTATAGTTAAATTTGTTGCTAAATTGAAATATTTGCTGGTAACCTAAATTATTTGCTATAGTGTTTCCATTTAAACGTGACGCTAAACTGTCTAAATTTGCTGCTAAAAATAGGTGACCTTTAACAATGGTTTCGGCAGACTGAGTTCTTTTAGTGACTAAAAGTAACTCTATAGAGAACAAACATTACTTTATGAGAAGCATGAGATTGTGTAAGAAACGACAGGTTCGAGATGTTGGGACGTCCACGCAATGAAATGGAATTTATGCAGTGCAAAATAGTCTATCGAGAATAATAATATTAGGTTCCGCGGATATGTTAATTATGATAAAAATACAAAAATATAAAGGCAGGGGAAAATGAGTGCTCGAGATCAATTGTATGAAGTAGTATGTACAGTGTATTATTATGTCCAAAATGGATCAATAAATTTGAATTTTAAATAAGGTATCCAACATCATACAGATAATTATTCCTCATCATCAACCTCCCTCTACTAAAAACACTGGAGGCGAGCCCCACGAATTCCATAACAGTTTTCAATTCAATAAAGCCATTATTTACAGAAGACAATGTCATCATACCAAATTCAAATAGGTGCCCTAAAAATGGTCCCTTCTCTATATGGAGAAAATGATTTTGAACCAACATGAAGAGTAGAAATTTTGAAAATCTTTATAATTTGGCCCGTTTTATGGATATACTTTGAAATAAATATTAGTGATGGTGAAGATCCTTACGACCAAAGGCATAGCAGCGGTTTTAAGTTGTCCTTGTATGAAACGCCATAGAGTACAAGAGGACCTTTTGATATTTTCTATTTTACCCCTTAAATTTTACAAGTCGCCAGTGAATCAATAATATATCTGGGTGGTTCCGCGCATGTGTAGTTCTGGAGAATTGAGATAGCTTGATCTCCATCTTTCCTGGCGTCTTTATATGCGACTTCGTCGCACACACTATGCCACAAGTAGCATTTACAATTACGGAGGAGTAGCTGTGACGTATATTAAAACTTTCCAGTTTTAAAAATAATTGCTTATGTTATAGAGCAACTTCAATACGTGCAGTTCAGTGCAATCTAATTTAGATCTATTCAGAGAATCTAGAAAACGCACAATCTACGCTGAATCTAAGAAATTCAGCGTACGGGACTCAAAGGACTTTGAATGTAAGGAAACAGTTTTTTTTAATATAGTTTATTTTAAGTATTGTACATTATATATGGGAGGTCAGAGTGACAGTTGACAATTATTTCCCATCTATACAATCATTTTAAAGCCAACTTTGAAAATTTGTCAAAAAACTTGTGTCCAAATCTATACATATGGTTTCAATGAATAATTTTTTGAAAACAACTGCTCAAGTGGGCGTACAAAATATAAAACATAAAAAATCCTGATAATGTTGTATAGTTAAATTTAGTACCATATACAAGGTTAACCCATTATCAAGTAATTGGAGGATTTGGCTGGTCGGATTTTAAATAACAAAAATTTTTAAACCTACATACTGGATAATACTAATTTAGTATTTTTATCAAAAGAAGCCCTTACAAATTGTAGGCAAATATTTATCTTTTTAAACTTGTCCCGAACTAGTTTTGATTAGACATGAAAATTTCTGGTCTAACATTCCTTATGGCCCGAACCGAACTTCCTATATGGATCCGATTCGCCTATAATCTGTCCTAATATAAGCTTTAACACTAACAATAAATACTGATTTGAAAAAATCTGAAATTTTTTGTTTTGCAAAATTTGATATCAGTCTAAATTGTTCAACATATATTGCTTGGTTGGATTCTCCGCTGTTTTGTTCCTAAACTTTCTGCTATTATTTTAAATAGGATATAATTTAATATTCAAAAAAAGTGATTGGGCGTCAATAATTAATTTCAGTCGGATTGTCGGATGTACATAGCTGTGTATTTTTGCTAATGATTTTTAACCTAAGAATCTGAATATCTCAAACCCTAGCTTCTGTTACGATCCTAAAAGTATTTTTTAAGATTGGCAAAGGTGCTTAAAACTATTCTTTTTTCATGATAAATTATTGGACTGAATATCCAGGGAACAATTATAGGTGACTAATAAATATCGTTTCGTGACATGGGGACACTGTCACGCAAGAATTTATTTCTGGGGTGACAAGCTATGCTAATGTCACCCCAGGAATTTTTTGGAAATGCTTTTAAAACAAAAATACATCAGTAATTTCAGACTTTTTCGGAGAGCCCAGAACCGTAAACTCGAAATTAGCTAAAACTGATAGTTTGCATCCAAATAGACCCATTTATGTGCAAAGTTGATTTTTTTTCAATGTCCATGTATTTAAATTGGAGCACCAAATGCTTTTTGGGGATTTGCTGATAGGGAAAAAACCACTCAACCGATTTACATGACCATAGTATCAAATGAAAGGAAATTGAATTCTCTAGACCAGCTTTTGCGAACGTTAAAAATTTTGCACTCTATCCTATAGAAATGTGTGATTTAGTGCTCCAAATTGGGATTTTTCTACTCTGCAAGCCAAAGTAGCTACCAGCCCTAAATGAAACATTTATTTTCGAATTCAACACAAAAAGTTACCCCAGAATCTATACATTCTAAATTTTTGTTTTCCATACCGTCCGTTTGACAAAATTAAAAAACCTAAAAATGTGCAAAAGTCTAAAAATTGTGCACCTTACGGCCAAAAACTTAGTCAATTTTAGACTTTTTTGCACATTTTTAGGTTTTTTAATTTTGCCTGACAAACGGTATGGAAAATAAAAATTGGCAATTCATTGATTCTAGAGAAATTAAATTACTTACTGTCTTCAAACGATCGCTTACGTTTGGTAATGACAAATTCAATTCTGAATGAAGCTTTTGTTGTCAATTCGTTGATTGGAACAATAATTAGTTTTTTTATCCTGATTTTAGCTTTTTGTAATTCAGATATGGACAGTAGAATGGTGCCTGCTTACCTTGTCCCCGTTGAATACCGATATAGACTGATTGCAAATTAGGCAAAATCAACTTTGCTGTACCATAATAAAAAACCGCTTCTTCCTAAGAGTATTGTAGTTATAAGTTCTTAAAAACTTTGCCTGTAGCATGAACGTAAAATTTTGTAAAACACTCAAACTTCTTTGAGCTTTAGATAGATAAAAACTATTTGCTTAAAGGCTCAACTCCAAAGTCAATTTGTAGTTTTGATTTATATAAGTGAAAAAAAAATTAAAATGGAATTTTACCGCCTGTAGCGTAAACAAAAAAGCCAGTCGTTCCGAACGCATCAAAATAATATATTTAAATCGATGCCTGCGATAGCAAATCGCAAGCATCGGTGAGCTTAAACAGAAAGCGCCAATTAATAAAAGACTGTGTAAATGAGTAATCCTTTGGTTTGTACATATTGTCAACTTTAATAAGTACATGTGTCATTTTTGTCTCACAATGCTCCCGTATCTAGTGTAAACTGATTTTGAATCTTCCGGCCGCGGTCCACTCCGGACGACGAGGAGGGCGACAGGTGGACCGCGGTCACGGAAGTGGGAAAGCCTGGTTTAACGTTATGCTCCCGTACGAAGGGTGAGCCCGTAACGTATTGTCTGCTAGACATATGTTGTGGTCTTTTACGCTCAGTTGGGTTTACTTGTGCTATGGTCTTTAGGCTCAGTTGGGTTTACATGTGTTGTAATTACGGGTGTTTGGTTACGTCCTCTTTGTGGATATATATTAATTATATTTCCAATGTAAAATGTAAGCTATTTATTATGCTATAATTTATTAGCAATAACTAAGCTCATTTGTAACTTATCATTTTCTTTCTTCCTTACGATTATTGATTACGATTTTTTTCTTGTTAAAATTTTTACTTGATTGTTATTATTTTTCTTGATTTTTCTTTAATTTCCCAAGCTTTTTCTTAAATTTTTCTTATTTTTTCTATTCTTCTGAACTTTTGCCTAATTTACAAATTTTTCCTAATTTTTCTATTCTTCCTCCTCTCTTACGACAATTCGCGCCCCAAAATATGTTACTAGTTCTTATTAAATATAGTTTGGTTCCTCCTCCCTTAAGATTAGGTTTATTAAAAGAATTTAATTTTCGTTTAAAGCTAGGGGCAAAATATGTGCTGTATAGCTTACGACTACTGAGCGTTTCTCTCCTGTAAAATAAAGTCTGTTATTGGGGCTATTCCCATATAAACACTTATTAAACATTTAAAGTCTCTGTATACAAAATTTGGGTGGTGGTTTGCTTTTAAACTGTAAAGAGAACCTAAACAAAATGGGTTCTATATTTCCGAATTGATTTTTGATGGAATTATTGGCTCATAAAAAAACCTAATACAATATCCTTGCATATAATTTAAAGGGTACTCACTTGAAAAAGGAATTGGATATTGTCTTTCAATTGTTCCTATGGGACCTGTATATAAGTTATAAATTAAGGAAGGTATAATTTGTCCTGACATTTGAGGTGATTCATGTAATTTTCTCAGCAACTTTTTAATTAAACAGATTATCTCATGTATTCTTTCGAAATTTTGACACGGGCTAATTGGATTTTGTTTAAAAATGAATTGTTTAATTCGAGTCTAAAGCTAAGTACATATGTAAAGTACTAAATCTATAATACTTTTAAATTTATAATATTCTAAACATCCGAAGTCATCAGATTTATTACATAAAAAGCAATGCCTTTTTTAGGACTCCTAATAGTAATCGTTTCTCTTAATTGCTATTTGCTAAATTATTTTCTATGATTATTCTGTTTTTCGATGTAGAAGTAATCAAATTTTCTTTGAATATTTGATTTGTTTTCAAACTATTAAAAGATGTTATTCCTGTAATTCAAATAATAATTCATTAGAATCAGTTTAATTTTCATTTGGGGTTTCATAATTCAGGAAAGTTCCGTTTGCTTTTGGTTTAAATGGTGTGTACATATGATGCTTGTACATAAACTTTAGGATAACTGTTGTCATACTCAATTAGAAAAATTTTCTACATTACTTATTTATAAGTTTGTGTGATTTAGTGAATTTCTTCAAATTTTGGGTATCCGGATCGAATTAGAACTTGTTTAAGGGTTGTCTCAAACCACTTTAACTGTATAGGGTTCGTGACTATTTTACTCTTCCCTCAGTAAAATTAGTATGCTAGCCTATTAGGCGGTTGTGGGCTTTCGCGTCTTTTAGCTTCTATATGTATTTATACTTAATTTTAGGTTACTCTTATATGTTAATTTCTATTCATGCCTTATTTATTAGTTCTTCATACCACTGGATGTATGTTTTTAAAATAGAATTTTGAGTAATTAGGTTGATATGTTGATTTAAACAATTGCTGTATCAGTGTAAGGATATCAATGAACATTCCCGATATTCTCACTCCGTACAAATATTGTTCATCTTGGGGCTCACAATCCTTCAATGACGGGAAAGATCCAGAACAGCCAGCACGAGTGATCGCAACTTTATTTATTTGAAATTGCCGCAATCTGTCGTACTAGTCGCCCTAAATTTCAAAAAGCGTAAATTCTACAAGTGTCGCTCTGCATTAGGTCCCTGATGTTACCCTGGTGTATCGATATTCTAAAATAATCATTGCCTCCGAGTTTCTTCTGGGTAAATTCAAAATCCTACGCAATAATGAGCTCAACTCTCAAAAATTTTTATTCCCAATACTTTTTTGGGGGTCTGGGCGGGTCATTATGTATTGTTCTTGAAGTATAGTTTTGGGTTTTTGCCTTCGAAATCAATAGTACCCATGTGTACAAGTCACTATGGTTAATAAAATCCTACTTGCCAACATGTGTACCACTCAAATAAAATCCAATTTGTAGACTCGATAAATACAGGTGTATTTAGAATATTGTTTAATTATTTTTTTATGTGATTTCTTTCCCTTTTTGGTCAGATTACCAATTATTTATTTCATGGTTGGATAATGTTATACTTAACCTCGCATAATAATTCTCATTATTAATAAATTATATATAACAATAGTGATTGCTCTATAATGGATAACACTGATTGATAACTAAAACTGTTGCATGAATTAAAATCAACAATATTTCCAGTGGTAAGGGTTATTTTCCTATTTGTATTCCCCTCTAAATGGATGAGTAAAATATTTGAAACTGTTTACTTTTTTGAGGTGTTTCCATTTTGAAGTGTTGTCGTTTTAAGTGTTTACTTTTAACTAAAGATTTTCAACTACCCTAATGTTCAAATAATGTATCCAGCTGAAAACACTAATTTAATTTTACAATTAGTTATAACCCAATTTAACAATTTTTTTTAAATTGTATGTTTAATATTATACATTTATGTTACTTACTCTTACTTGGTCCAGGGTTCTCTGTAACTTAATATTTTATATTTTTCATGCTAATAATGTACAATTATTACTTATTTCACTTATATATATATTACACATATTTTATACGACCTTTATTATTTAGCTTGTTTGACATGTTCCACGATTTTTATATTACATTCATGTTCTACGATTGCTATAAAACACTCATGTTCCACGACTTTTATTATTGATGAATTGACGTTACTTTAAAATTTTGATATTATTTATTCTTTTTATCTTCTTAATCTTTTATCATTGTTTTAACGTTACTTTGATTTTTGCTAAATCTTGTTGCTAACTTTAGAAATGTTTCTCCCTTATTGTTTATTGATTTCATTACTTCGTCAACACGTGGGTTTCAATTAGTTTTTCTCCTTCTATCTCGCTGTGGAAATGCAAAGTGCATTTTTCTTTTGTTTATTTATGTTCCTTTAAACTTTGTCGTCCTAAATAATAGAGTTCATGACTCTCTTTATCTAGTTTAAAATCTCTAGAAATATGTACATGTGCGCACAATTGTTTATAGCGCACTTTTGATTCATTTCCTCCTCCTGTGTTCTTCTCTTTGCTCTTCTTTTCTTTTCTATTTTGCATTCTTGTTGCTTTGTTTCATTTGAATTGTATTATCTCTCATTTTACTTGGAAAACTTGTATTTTTACTTGGTTTTTATCTCTGAATTGTATTATCTCTTTCTTTACTTGGAAGTACTTACAAGTATGCCGTTTGTAAACATTTAAATACAATTATGCTGTTTCTTAAAATTATTCTTGCATATACATTTAAAATTTGTAAAACGATAAAAGTATTAAACTGTACAGAAAACAAGAGAATTGAAATAACCAAAAATAAAACAATATTGCAATTTTATTTTACACTTTGGATTATATTGGTAATAATCATCCCTTATAAGTGATGCTAACAAAAAGTACAACAATATCATTTATTAAATTTCTGTTTTATTAAACCTAAACCAAAATTCACTAAAACGACATGTTTGTGTTATACGAAATCAATCAGCAGCTTTAGCATTTTACACTGGTTTTTTAAAATCTTTAATAACTTTATGTACATTAATGTCTACTAATCATGTTACTATGTTCTTAATGTAACCGTCCGAAGGTGTCTTTTATTCAGGTCTTTTACATTCTTGCTTACTTAGCATTTATTCTTGCTAATGTTAAATAGGCCAAGAAAACTTTTGAAATCCTTTACTAGTAAAATTAAATGCGCTTATTAATTGTGTTGAGGTAAATGTTTTCCTTATGAACCTCGCAAAATTTTTTATTTCCGAATCAAAGATTTGAATTAAAAAATAAACTGTATGTAAGTTATTTTAACAGAAACTTTCCATATATCATACCTGATGCACATATGATGCAAATTTCTTGTTTCTTCGTACACATTCTTGACACTACCAATCAGTAATGAATGCAATGTTTGTGTCGATTCATTTCACATGTGCATCACAAATATAGAATTTCTGCAGTCAAACGTTTGAATTCAAGCAATTAGTGAATGTAACTAATTTTTGACGATTTTAATTCTTAACATGTGCATCACAAAAATCTGTATTTCCGAATCAAAGCTTTGAATTTCGAAAAAAATTAATGTAATTAGATCAATTGTTGCTATATGAATGCACATATAAATTTAACTTCATATTTATTTCTATACACACACGACAGCATCAACAGCAAATTAAAACTAAGTTTAGGACAAGTAAAACCACATGTATATCACAGATTTCTATTTTGAAATAAAAAATCTAAGTTTGCTGTCGATAATTCGATAGCTATTGAGCGAAGCGGCGTCCAGACAGTTTACCATTTGATCCAAATCGGATACGAATTTTAATAAACTCGAAAATCTAAACGTTTGACCGACTTGGTTCAACGTTAAACTTATCCTAGCTGTATATATGGCTGGAGTCCATGTGTACTCATTTTGAGCCCGATCAGACAATAATTTGAAAAAATCCGGGTAACTCCGAAACGACATTACCTTTGAACAAAATCGGCAAACTTTTTTAATCTGTACGCCCGGAGTCTATGTGTACTCACTTTGTGCCAGATCGGACGAAAAATGTAAAAAACTCGGGCAACTCCGAAACGGTCATACCGATTCGGTTCAAATGTCAAATTTTTTTAGCTGTTTACCTGGAATCTATGTGTATTATTTTTGGGCCTCATCGGGACAAAAATTCGTATAAGCCCGGGTAACACCAGAACGGTTTTTTAGAATGTTTGGTAGTCGGTCCCATATTTAGCCTATCAGCTGTTAAATGGCGTATTTCATTCGGCTGTCAACGCTTTCGTTCGAGAGTTTTGTGACCGACAGGTTTGTGGCGGAAATACCAACTCCTGGATACGCTTCGCTCATAAAAATATATGACGTGGACTCAAAAGCTCTTTTACAAGAAGAGTTCTTTTATTTTATAGGGGGGAATTTTATAGGGAGAGTTAACTGTAATCAATTTTATAAACGATCCGTAAGTATGAGAAAAAAACAAATCAATTTATTTGTAATTTGATTGTGTCTGAAGAAATCATAATTTGATAAAATCATGTTAAAAGTATTGTAAAGAGAAAACGTAATAAATTTCCTGGTAAATTATTTATTATCTTTCAATTTCATGCTATTTTACATCCAAAAACTCAACTTCAATTTAAATGTCTATTTCATTGAATTTAAATTAAAATTTGGCCTGAAGATGAGTACTGATTGAACTCGAAAGCTTGCAGATTATTCATTAATAAAATCGTTTATTCCACGTAACCCGTCGTAAATCATCAAATTAAATGACATACATTTTCAAACCCAACTATTATGATGGAAACACTACAGCAGCACACCCACCGGATAATAAATTCGACTGTTATAAAGAATTGATTTACAAGTAACAACATCACCTGTTAATGAATTTCTAGGAAAGAAAAACTGCGGACGTTATATGTAGTCTGCCCTTATAAAGATACCAGTTTGGACTGTAAGTCCTGAAAATAACCCTACTTATACATATATGCAAAAACGTTCGGATATGAGAAATATTGAATTCCAGTTCCATGTTTAAAAAACACGAGTTTAAAATTAAATTATTCATATCAAAGCTGAAAATCGGAATCCGAATCGGTATCGGAAAAGAATTGGAAAAATTTTGGTATTTGAATTAGAATTTCTATTTCTCGAATTTATTGTAGTATCAGAATTTTAATCCGAATTCGACTTTGAGGTTAGGAATAAGAGATCGGATACCTATTTTATACCGATTTTGTTTTTTAAAAGAATTTGACGTTCTCCATTTTTTTTACCACGCATAAAGATGTGGGAAATAAAAAAGTTACATGTTGTTTGACGTAATTCTTTACTTCATATCTTATGAGATGACTCAAGTGTATGTAGACACTATTGTTTTATCTTTGCTATCTTTCAATGGCAAAACTAAACATATATCGTTCCTAGTATTGGCAATTTGAAATAAATTCTTCAAGATTTTTCTAAATATATTAGCGAGCAGAACAGTTCACATTTTATTTGAAAATCAATAATACAAATAAATAAAAGCAACTTAATTACAAATTCATAGTTTTGAGATAATATTCTAAAAAAAGCAAGTATGAAATTAGTTCACAAAAATTTTAAATCATGTAATATGTATATAATATGAATATTATTAATTAATATTGATCAAAATATACATTATATAATATTAATATTTAAAATATTTAACTAAATTACTTAAACTTGTGGCGAATTTACTCCTATACTTCCTACAGTGGACTCTCGTTATAAAAGAACGCTTTTAATCACCAAAATCATTCTTCTTTATAGGAACTCTCTTATAGAGAGAGCTCGTATGCACATAACCATGTATGATATGCGGAATGAAAGGATCTCTTACAGAGAGAGTTCTCTTATATGAAGATCTCTTATAGCGAGAGTCCGGTGTACATAGATATTTGTTTAGCATGGACTTTTTGAGCTATTTACTAGAATTGATTTGAATGCGTTATCACAAGTTATTGTAAATTTTCTTATGTAATTACAAATTCATTTATTAAAATCATTCTGTAATTTATTTTCTTTTTCTTACGTATTTATTTCAAACCTCAATTATTACACTTGTATTTTTAAAATATGGCAATTGCTTTTTGTAATATAAACTATCAATATATGTATATTTAACATGTCAATGATCAGTAATCTGGAATAAGTTAAGCGGGCTGATAATTTGACAATTAGGTTTCTTAAATTATTTACAATACATAAATTGCAACAATTAGAGAGCGAAAGTATGTAGTCTAAAATTCGTATGTATAAAAATATGTTTTGAAAATAAATTCTATAAACTATTATAAAAACTACATATGTGGTTACATGTATAAAATTATATAGAAATACAAAATTTGTATTTGATTTGCATAAACTATACAATGGGAAAGGCAAAAGGACAGCGGAAGGACTTTTTAACAATAAATAAACAGTTTGAAATGAAGGAACAAATAATTATTTTAAAACATTGTATAAAAACATTAAAGTCTAAATAAAATATTTAAATATGCACAAATCAATTATAATGTTTGTTTACAAATGTAAAAAAATATTTTCTAAATTAGCAAATTTTTACGACAAAAACATTTCCAGGTTCAAGTAACCACGTTGAGTGTCCGCACAGAAGACCCAGGGATTCTCCGCCGATGGAACTTTGAAAACATTCCTTGTAGTCATGGTGAGGTTACTATTTTGACAAATTAAATCCCCTAATGTGACCCTCCTCAAAGCGTCCAGCTGGACGGGAGTGAATGACCCCGGTTGGCTGCCATGGGTAAAGAAGAATCGGTCGCCATGTTTCAATCTGGCGAACTGACGGGCTTTCAAACAATTAAAAGTTGGGCCGGAAATTCCTCCGACAATTGGGAACTCAACTAATCCCCCAGTAAATAAATCGATGTCAGCAGGGCTGCCGTAGAGTTGGGCCAGTCTCTGCCACGCCTCCGGACGAATTTCTGGCGGGACCTGCGCCCAAGTGGTCAGCGCGGATAATCCGCAAATTTGCCGGTAAATGCTGTAACCTTGAATTCCGTGCTCTCTCCCACGTTGTAAATTCCTGGCGAGCAAATCCCCTCCGAAATCATGTTCCTTCTTTTTCAGAACAAAATTACCCAGATCTTCCGTCACAAAAGGATCGTACGTCTGAGCATTTTGAGCCATCAATCCCCCTAAAATCCAATCATAGCCCGCACCATTGTTTTGAAGGACTTGGCTCGGATCGAAGAAATGGTCTCTCACTCTGTAAAATCCAATTTCTTGGAGTCCCACCATGAGGCGCACCAATCCGTTGATGAGAGTGTGGCCGAATCGGTAAGCGGCCGTAGCAAATGAGTTGTAGATAGTTGGATCTTGTTGGGGATCGTAGGTGGAGTAAGCTTTTGGGGTTAAAGTGAGACCAAATCGGGCCATGACTTGATCTCCGAGGATGATCGGAAGATAATCTCCGTAAACGATATTCTGCCATTCCGCAATCATTAACCTTCTAGCTTCTTGATAAATTTGCTCATCCGTCCAGTGAGGGCGCAGAGCCTGAATTGCCCTAGCGAGTCGATTGTGCTCTCGAAATAACAACGTGTGCATCACCGTCAGAGCGGGCATTTCATTCACGCGCTCATCTCCCCCCATGAAATATCCCATAAATTCAATATTCTCACCCGTCACAGCGCGCACTTGGTCAACTTCCGGCATCATCTTCGGATTTGCATGATGACTCTTGAGCCGTCCCCCCACAAATTCTCGCAACTGCCTCCCGCGCACATTCTCCGATCCGTAAACCATGGAAGCATCGACGAAAGCCGTGAGGATATTGAATTGCTCCCGGACTCCATTAGTCCCAGGGAAGCAATACGGAGTAGAGCGAGTGAAATCCATGCAAGTTTGGGGTTTACGAAGCTTCGAATAAAATGGGTCATTGGGGTAAATTTGAATGGGCCAACAGTCAACGTCCTTAACACCCGGAGAACAACAGGGGTGATCGGATTCCGGCGTCAACGTCATGTCATGGTCGAGAAATTGTCCAACTTGGGGAACCATGTTGGTGATGGTGGGATCTGGAGAAATGAAATCATGATGCATGGACGCACTCACAATCCGAGGATTGGGCAAGGGAGAATCAACAAATCCGCCTTTGGGAGAGTTATAGCCGTCTTGATAAACGGCAGGAACAAGTCTGCCGAATGGAGTGAAACTGGAGCCCCACAGTGTATTCTGTAAATTGTTACAAGTCCCATCGATACTTCTGTATTTGTAATAAGGATTGCAATCCACAACTTGTCTGTGACAATATTCCGGAAGACGAGAGGACAACAATTTGATCACCATACGTTTGGGCATGTTGTACCTTCCAGTGAGGATTTCATAAGCTCGTAAATTGTAGTTGCTATATTGGCCGATTTTTTTGGATAACGCCGTGAATTTGCAGTAAGTGTGAGAATTGTTTATCGAGCTGAGCTGTGAGGAGCCGTGGTGTCCTCCGTGATGATGGCTCTCCGTGTGGATCGGCACAGTTGCCCGCGCCTCCTCCAGCGCCGTGTTCACTATATTTGTCACCGTTGGATCCTCCTGGGCTTGTAACACGACTACACGCAAGGGAAGCACTCCGGCGGTCAGGGATGCTGCACAAAGCAATAGCACTATCTCCACTAATATCCCCATTTTCCCGTTCCTTTGTCACAAAACTATCTACTACTGTGACTAAATTTCCTTTGACTTATTTATTTCCCAAAAATTCTGTATTTAATTCCTATTATTTTGTAACGATTGATTTAATAAAACCCAGAACATGAGAATTCCGGTAGAAATATTATTGTTTAAATTATGGAACTTAGATGGTGTACATATATAAGTAGATGGGAGTGTAGCAGCACTTGTTTTCTGAAAATGTGACAGAATTCCGAGAGATCTGTTGGATCTTGAATTTTTAGATCGTCCACAGAATGTGACTATGCCATTTCACAATATTTTAACCTCTTTTTATACGGGCATATTCAGTATGTCAATTGACGTATCTATTGTGAATGTTTATATGCGTATACGAATACAATGTGCCGGTGTTTCCAAAGCCCTGTTGCTTTAAATGACGACGCTCTTACTGGAAAATTCCATGAAAACAATCGTCGTTAAAAACTAAAGTAGCTTAATATTCCAACAATTTAATGAGAATAATTTGCATACAATATCGAAACATATACTTAAATACATCGTAATACGTGTAAAATTGTACGTGTTTATAGAATTTGGACCGAATAAGTTGCTAATGACTGTCCTTTCTATTTTATTGACAGTGGCCTTCCGGGTGACTATAGAATTGCCCTTGACAGCATTTATTGTCCTTGATAGCGACTTATTAATACTACAATTTCGTTTATTTCATGACCAAATAAAAAACTGCCCCCTGAAGGACGTTCGAAAACACACGTAATAATGTCCTTGGTTCTGTTTTCCTGGGGAAGTCCTTTGGGTGACTCACATTTGAAAATTTAAGCATCTGGAATAGCTTAGCTAGTCATCACAAGTGTATCTACAATTTGATGGGTACAATTTAATACCCTGATTCTGATAGCACGGCGAAAATTATTACAGATTATTTCACTGACTCTAGAGCATTTATTATTTCAATAATAATTACATTCGTTGACAAAATTAAGAATCCGATGAAGGCGCATGCCTATTCATTGTAAACGTCTCATATATGTACATACTTGCAACCGTTCGGTTCATTCTGCACTGAAATTTTAAACTTCACAATGTTAGGCATCTATAGGCGAACGTGAATGAGTCAGATATAAAGCATTGGTAAATGGCGTTCATTCAATGAGCTTGAACTGAACTTTTGCCACAAGTTGCAAGTATACCGGACTCTCGCTATAAGAGATCTCCATATAAGAGAAATCTGTAAAAGATCCTTCATCTGCATATCATACATAGTTATATGCATACACTAGACTCTCGCTATAAGAGAACGCTATAAAACACCAAAATGAGTCTCTTATATAAGAAATCTCTTACAGAGAGAGCTATTATGCATATAACTATGCATGACATGCGAGCCCAAAGGATCCCTTACAGAGAGATTTCTTTTATACGGAGAGTTACTATAGCGAGGGACCAGTGTACTAGCTCTGTCTATAAGAGAATTACTATATAAGACATTGATTTTGATTATTTATAACGTTTTCTTATAGCGAGAGTTCAGTGTATGCATATATAACATTATTTAAATCCAAGTTGTTATGTCAATAAAACTAATGACTGAATGAAACATGTTTTTCAATATTTGAAAAACAAACTACATATTGCAAGAAAAATTATGAATATAGAGACATTTTCAGACCTTAGGCTGGACCACGAGAAAGAACGCTATGATTATTGCGGAAATAATTTTTTAACACAAAGGTTTATTAACAAAATTTCCTTTCCAATAAGTATGTTTATTTCATTCGCATAAATTCTGTAAATCTCATAGGACTTCGCCAATTTTTCTGTTTTGCTTCATTTGAAATAAAATTCTCAGAAATAATATAATATGCACATACAATATCGTATGTACAAATCGGCTTATTTCAATAGACTATTATTTATTTAACAGTTAGTTATACCAACTTAAAGAAGGTCCAAATGAGAATACCATCACACATTAATCAATACTCGAATCGTTGACAAATGAGAAGTAAAACATATAATACTTTTATCACAACATAAAGCCATTTAACACGAATAATGAGTAGTGACCAATTTTACAGTATTTCTTTTTACATTAGCATGACGTTAACATTACGGCTGATATAATTCAAAGTTCTGAAATGATGTTTGTGTATATATACTATATGCACTACATACAGCCAATGCGGCAACCGCTATTCAGTAAAATTAGTCTCGTTGAAGAAAATTCTCTTAAAAAAAGACTTATGGTGTATATAGCATGTAAGGAAAGTGTTCCTTTACAAACGTTGTACCTATATGCGCTTGCGGATAAGCTTTGAACTTTAGTTTGTTACTTTCGACGCAGTAGCGTCTAATACTATATAAGTCATGCCATTGGTGAATCGCCTCAGTGATATCTGGAGCGAGAAAGGAAATTTGTCTTTGGTTGCTTGGAGTAAAGCTATAACTTTCCACTTATTGGCTTTCCATAAATTGGAGTTATTTGGTTTCCTCGTCGCATTATTTTTATAAATGTATGTGTACTCAATTTGAGCCAGATCGGACGAAAAATGCAAAAAACCCGGGTAACTCCGAAACAGTAATACCGATTCGGTTTAAATGTCAAGTTTTTTTAGCTGTTTACCTGGAATATATGTGTATTATTTTTGGGTCTCATCGGGACAAAAAGTCGTGGGAGTCGGTCCCATATTTAGGCTATCAGCGTTTAAATGGTGTATTTCATTCGCTTTCGTTCGAGAGTTTTGTGACCGACAGGTTTGTGACGGAAATACCAACTCCTAGATACGCTTCGCTCATAAAAATATATGACGTGGACTCAAAAGCTCTCTTACAAGAAGAGTTCTTTTATTTTATATGGGGGCTTTTTATAGGGAGAGTTAACTGTAATCAATTTTATAAACGATCCGTAAGTATGAGAAATAAACAAATCAATTTATTTGTAATTTGATTGTGTCTGAAGAAATCATAATTTGATGAAATCATGTTAAAAGTATTGTAAATAGAAAACGTAATAAATTCCCTGGTAAATTATTTATTATCTTTCAATTTCATGCTATTTTACAAACAAGAACTCGAATTTAATTTAAATGACTTTTTCATTGAATTTAAATTAGAGTTTGGCCTAAAGATGAGTACTGATTTAACTCGAAAGCTTGCAGATTAATCATTAATAAAATCGTTTATTCTACGTAACCCATTGTAAATCATGAAATTAATTGACATACATTTTCAAACTCAAATATTATGATGAAAACACTACAGCAGCACACCCACCGGATAATAATTTCGACTGTTATAAAGAATTGATTTACAAGTAACAACATCACCTGTTAATGAATTTTTAGGAAAGAAAAACTGCGGACGTTATGTAGTCTGCCCTTATAAAGAGGCCAGTTATAACGAGTTTGGACTGTAAGTCCTGAAAAACACCCTACTTATACATATATGCAAAAACGTTCGGATATGAGAAATATTGAATTCCAGTTCCATGTTTAAAAAATCGTCGCTTTGCAACGATTAATGGCACCCCTAAAGGGGTGCTACCGCGAAGGGGCAGTTCCAGCCCAACTACCCAGTTATTTATTAGCGTACTATTTAAAACCAATACAGCTTTTATTATCCCAAGCTATTATTCAAGTTTACAGCAAATATGCGTTATTTTGATCGATACTTTTATCAAAACCCGGGTAACACCGAAAATGTTCAACCGATTTG
>JAQGAK010002865.1:0-17608 GCA_034696945.1 Lipothrix lubbocki
TATTATTTATTAATTTTGTATTATTTATTTATTTTGTATTATTTATTTAGTTTGTATTATTTATTTAGTTTGTATTATTTATTCATTTTGTATTATTTATTCATTTTGTATTATTTATTTATTTTGTATTATTTATTTATTTTGTATTATTTATTTATTTTGTATTGTTTATTTATTTTGCACCATTTGTTTTTTAATGAGAGCATTCGTCAAAATAGATTTGATTGAGTTCTTCGGTTGTTATGTCTAAAAATGAATTTATTTGTCAGTGCGACAATAATTTACGACCATTAACAATTAACAAAATGAAAATCGTCACGTTTAAATGTCCGTTGAAAGGCTTTTATCACGACAAATTTGTCATGTCAAGTAAATTGTTGAAATTTTTAGGCGAAACTCGATCTGCGGTTTATCTTTTTTATATTGCCCATACAAAAAAAGATGGCTCATTTTGACTCCCGAGCTGTTGGCCTGTCCTGTCAATAATCTCCATCAAATTGTGGTGAAATGAACGTCTGCAGGTTTAATGTGACCACAAGAGCACAAGGAGGAGGATTATTATGGATGTGTTGTTTTTTTCTATCCTTGAGAAAAAAGAGTATCAAGTGTCTGAGATAAAATGACGTTGGACACGTCTACTTGTAAATAAATACGTTGCTACCCCTCGTTTTGTCCGTTTTATTTTATTTTTTGCAGTTGATCAGCTTACAATCTCTGTTTCACTACATGTATAATAATTATTATTATGTAAATTACTTTTGTGTTATCCTAATGGCTCCTGCATTCACAGGCTTATCATACTTATTTGCCAAGTGTGCAGCAAATTTGTAACTCTAAACCACAAAATCTTATTTCTTTTTTCACGGTTAAGATAGTATAGCGATGACCATTGGCATGTTAGGATTACGACTTACGTTAGGAGAAAATTATTAATGGTGCCATAAATGACGTGCTTAAATTTATCGGAAGGCTATACGTATAGGGATGAAAATGTACCAAAATTTAGTACAAATACCCTCAAGGGGTTTTGTAATGATTAGAAATTTTAATTGTAATATTATAATGATTAGAAATTTTAAAGAGATAAAGTACTTAAGATCACAAGGTGTTAAAATCATCAAGTGTTCAAAGGTGACATAATTATATGCCATAATTTGTCAATGCTTTAAGGTATAAAATTCCGAGGTTTTTTAAGATTCTAGACTCACCAAGTTTGTAAAGGTGCTACATTTATTAGGGTTTTAAATGTGTTATGATGATTAAGGGTTAAAATGTGTTATAATTACTAAGGTGGTTTGAGATGTTATAATTATAGTATAAGCTTTGCCATCGCAAAGTACTCAAATTATTAAAATCGCCAAGGTACAGAAATTGAAAAAATTGCAAAGGTACTAAAATCATTAAAATTGCAAGGGCGCTGAAATCATTAAAATTGCAAAGATACTAAAATCATTAAAATTGCCAAGATACTAAAATTATTAAAATCGCAACGGTACAAAATCATTAAAATTGCAGAGATACTAAAATTAAAATTGCGTAGATACTAAAACTATTAAAATCGCAAGGATACTAAAATTATTAAAATTGCAAAGGTACTAAAATCATTAAAATCGCAAAGGTACTAAAATCATTAAAATTGCAGAGATACTAAAATTAAAATTGCATAGATACTAAAACTATTAAAATCGCAAAGATACTAAAATTATTAAAATTGCAAAGGTACTAAAATCATTAAAATCGCAAAGATACTAAATTATTAAAATTTCAAAGGTACTAAAATCATTAAAATCCCAAAGGTTTATACAATAATGAAACTGAAAACAGTTTAAACAAATAAAGATCAGAAAGTTCAGCTAAATTACAATTTGACAAGTGTTAAATTTTTACAGTTAAAATGTGTATAAGGAATTTCCAAACAATTTTGTGTATTTATTAAGAAAACCCAAAATTTACAAGAACGCATATTTGTATGCATAATTTCAAATTCAAATTTAAGCCATCAGACCTCGCGCTAACGACAGTAATATACATATAATAGAGAATAGAGGAAGGAAAAGCAAACAAAGAATGAGTGACCTTCAATATTAGATTGTAGCTTTTAAATGTAATTGGCCCTAATTGATATTCTCTCTATATATCTGAAATATAAATTGAAATTTCTATTTACAACGCCTGTCCAATCTCAATTCATCTTAATGATAATAATAATATGTTCCGAATGCCCAGAGGAGTAAGAAGAAGGCTTTACGATGATAAATAATATCTAAGGATACTAAACTACATACATGTACATAAATATAAAAAAAATGACATGTCTGTTACTATAAGATTTTGCAATCGAGATTATCTATAGAACATTCCGTCCATTGACATACGCATATATATATCTCAGCTTCCATGATATAAATCAGGGAATATTATATATGATGACATCAATAATCGTCCAAAGCACTTGTCACTTTCAAACAATTGAGTTTATTAAAATGGCGGGATGGACACGAGGAAAGGGCCGTTTGTGCCAAATGACATCACCTATAAATAAATGTGAATCACTATATACACTCAAAGTATTTCCCTCGTCTTCTGTTCAATATGACGAGGTTTGGAAATAAATCCTTTTCCCGCGCTCCTGTAAAAAAAACATGTAAATATAAATCGTCGTTTAAATTGAAAAGGCTAATATAACTATCTGCACAGTTGCTAAAAAGCAAATAATAATAATTACTACGGTACTACAAGAAATTTCACAAATATTCCAATGCAAAACTGACGATGTCGTTTAAAAGCATGGCCGCTTTGTTTATATTGTCATGAGTATAGCGTGCATTTAAACGGTAAGCAAAATCCCGCTGCTGCTTTGGAAAACTACTGCTAACTAAGTCATATGCGTGTAGTAGAAAGGGAAAATATTCCAGCAGTTCCTACCGCACATGTGTCTTTATATGCAATGGTAAATAAACGGGATAGTCACTTTTGCATTCCAAACTTGAAAAATAATATTCGGACCCTGTAGTCACTCTTATTACATATTTTAGCAACTATATGTGGAGATAGTCATATTTACCTTTTATGACTGGTGGAATTATATACATATATAGCTAATTTTATATTATATAACATATAACATGCATTTCTAAATTCTCAAACACAAATTATTCCCTGCCCTATCCATAACACATTGCCGTGCATGATTTTTAACTTCCTTTCTGAGCTTTAACTTTTAAGCTCCTGGAAAAACTTTTATGACGCACGTTTTCACATCCACGTCTACTACTGCAAATTCTTGGAAGAGAAAATGTAAAATAGAAAAACTAAAAACTGTATGTATAGAGTAAACTGAATATTAAAAACATACAAAAGATAAGAGCTAATTTCTCCCCAACGCTTCCCAAATATACTTGAAATTTACGGGGCGGAAGTAAACCTTGCTTGCTTGCACTGCAGGAGAATTTTCAGGATCCCGATAATATTTTTATTGCCCCACGCTTCTATTTCGTGAATGCATAAAGAAAGCTACAGCGAAATAATTTAAAGCGGGAAAATACAAAAATACATGGGGCATGATGGTGGGATCATAAATTGCAGAGCAGCCACAAAATGCACGAGGGTGAATGATCTCCAAATTACATAATAATCGTAATAAGAAATATTATTATAAAATTTTAGCTCAAAACAATTTGTGTATAGTAACGGAGCGGTGGCAGTTGGTGGTTTTTGGTCTTATGTGTGTTTCTGCTGTGGAAAATATTATTACATCCTAAAAATGATTGCCTCAGGATTTTACAACAACACTATATAAGCAATGAGGGCTAATAGAGTCACGTATTAAGGAACATGGAATGAAACTAATAGGGCGCAGATTTGCGGGGGAAATTTAATTCTTGGGATGAAGGAAATATGTATATCCACATTAACTAATTATATATATCTATGGTACATATATATATATAAGGGAAACAAATTGCAACACTTTTTTTAAATAATGCTAAATTATATTTATATTATTTTATACATTGATTTTATATTTGACGTTGTGAAAATACACGTAAAATACAATTTCGTAGGTTCATATGTAAAAGAAAATTTGGAACACATAGAAAGTATGTTAGTTCGTTAGTTGAACATTTAAGACGAGACAAGACAAAACTTTTCAAAAGTCATAACGCACCTTCCGCTTAGCCTTAGCGAGACGCTTGTCCCTGCCGTCTTCTGCTTCGCCCGGAGCTTTCTTCCCCCAAACAGCAACGGCTATACGGGTGTAAGTGAATATGAGAACTGCAAGGGGAAAGAAGTACTGGAGAATCATCAGGGTAAGGGAGTAGTACAGTTTCAGGTTGTCATCTTCCCAGTCCTGTTCAAATAGGTTAGTGATTACGTGTATATTCATTTTATTACTAAAAGTTCAAACGCTTCACATGTAATTTACACCTTTGTCAAAATTTAGACTATATCTGCAGGATAATCGTGTAAAATTATTTGAATAACTTTCATTATTTTCAACAAAAATCGGACTACAATAGCGCTACGGTTACAGGTTTTTTCAAAAATTGAGCGATTTGCAGATTGACTAAATTTTAGCACAATTTGCATTAAATGTTGACATAACCTGTACTAAATTGCCATTAAATTTGTACTAAATCTAGTACATTTTCATTAGATTTGTACGACATCTGCATCTTATTTTATTACTAAATTTCATTAAATTTTAAAAAATTTGGAACCAAATGTTGACAAATTGTTTACCAAATTTGGATATTTGTCATATTTTGACAAATGCTTTACTAACTTTTAAAACATTTTGCACTGCATTGCAATAAATCTTGACAACGCATTCACAACATTTGGATAAATTTGGCACTATTTGTTGACAAATTTGGCACCAAATTTTTATTAAGGTTTTCTTACATTGTACTAAATGTCACTAAAATTTCCAAATTTTACCTAAATTTCACTAAAATTTCCCCAAGTTTTCCCTAAATTTTACCAAACCTTTACTAAATCTGATGTATTTACATATTTTGCTATTTGACAGCTTGGTTATGAACCTACACTTAATAAAGCTTACACAACCGTACAAATTTGTTTGAAAACTACTCAAGCCCAATTGTAAATTGGGCTAGTTTCCTCTTAATTTAGATTACAATTCCAAAATGCAAAGAAATGTATCTTACCTCCTGACATATTGGCCGTTCCGTCACATTCTCGTAGCTCAATCCAGTGTACACAGCAATGGGCGCCGCAGTCAAAATAGCAATAGCCCAGACGCTCAAAATGACCATAACGGCCTGCGAGCGCCGGAGTCTTGGTTGTAGCGGATACAGTATCGCCATGTAGCGATCCCCTGCGAGCGCCACGAGCGTGTAGGCCGACACGAATACGCAGACGGCCTGGGCCGGCGACAGGACGTGACACATGACCTTGCCAAAGGGCCAGTACTGGTACAGGACCGGGATGTAGGAGAAGGGGACGCAGAAGACGGCCATTAGTAAATCCCCCAGGGCCAGGTTCGCTATCAAGTAATTCGTGACGGTGCGCATGCGCGGGGAGGAAAAGACGACGTAACAGACAAGGACGTTGCCCAGGACTGCCGCAATGAAAACCGTGTTGTACAGGATGTAAATCGTCACTTGGAATGTGTGCGAGAAGAAATATTCGGGCTCATCGTAGTAAAATGTGTCATTTTCATGCTCGTAGAATTCTTTACTACTCGTCGTCGTCTTATTTAGCAAGGACACGAAATACGGCTCTGACTGCTGTTGCTCGCCAATCCCACCCCTGTCCACTATTGATCCTGCGGTCGTGGTGAGTTTCTTGAAGAAATTTCGGCCCTCCATCCTTCGTGTATTTTAAATAAATACGACAGAATTTCCTTTGTGTCGCTTTACCCCAGGAAGCTTGGCTTAAGAACCTGCAAAAGGCAAAATGTTTCCATTTGATATTTATTTTTCCGCATCATCCATTTAATGTATTGTCCACGTCAACTTTATTACACACGCTGCCCCTCAATGAAACATGTCTGGCCGGTATAGAATTTCAAAGAGGGAAAGCTTACGTAAACTTTAGCTTCCTGCAGTCCATATCTTTTATCTTTCCTATTAAAAAGACTGGAATGAAATGTAGAAGCTTTGAAATAATAGCGGGAATTTAGCATGTCCAGCCAGGATGGAAATTCGTGGGAATGGACGTCAAAGATAGCAAAAGGCAATTTATGATAATGTGACCACACTGCAGGCGCTTTGACAAACTTCAAGGAATTTGGTTCACTGCACTTGATTTCGTAATGGCAATGTTGAAATGCATATGTCTAACATCGTCGGTGGAGATGCAAAGTGGGCTATCTCAATACGTGAGTCTATAGCTGCAAAGTGAGACATCCACCATCGTTTTAAGTCCAAGGTATGTATATGGAATAACTCCAATAAATAATTTACAATTGCCTTGCAGTTGAAATTTGAAATACAAAAATTCCCTCTCCGTTTTCAGTTTTTAATGCAATTTAAACGGAAGGATATTCCATCTTTACACTGAATTGATGGCGGATATCTCATCTTAGGCTCTCTCATTTTAGGTTCATCCTGGAGATAGCCCATTTTGCATCTCCACCAATGATATGATATGGGACGCTATATTACTATATAAAACATAGGCGGTGGATGGTAAACCAAGGATTTCTGTATATGAAAATTATATAATGCTAAAGTTTGGCTAGTATAAATAATTCAAGATAATTCAAGGATGAAAAAATTCCCAGAATTTAATGTAAATAATGTAAATAAGTTTCTAAATTTTCCCATATAAATAAATGTGAAATGCAATAATTTTTAGCTTCAAAAAATATCCAACAGCAAAGGTAAGTTACGGAATATAAATATCGTCGGAGGAGATGCAAAGTGTACTATCTCCACAAGTGAACCTAAATGCAAGATGAGCTATCCGCCACCGAAAGAATTCAGTAGTGTAAAGATGGGATATCCTATGCCGTTTAAATTGCATTAAAAACTGAAAACGGAGGGAGCTTTTGTATTTCAAATCTCGACTGCAAGGCAATTGCAAATTATGTGGAGTTATCCTATATACCTTGCACTTAAAATAATGGTGGATGTCTTACTTTGCAGCTGTGGACGCATATATGGAGACGGCCCACTCTGCATCTCAACCTACAATATGTACACATAAACGTATATGTATATAAAAATTTAGACATCAAAAATTGTAGAAGTGTACCTAGCTAGGCCAGTGTGTTTGTATAATTTCTGTGTGGAAAAAGATACATTTTAGTTCTATATGTATAATTATTTTACATAATTATATTACATATTTATGCTGTTTGAAAGAAACTTGGGAATATAACACAATTGTTTCCTATATAGTTCCATCTGATATGTGATAATTAATTCCATATTTTATGCCATCCCTGCAGCCCTTTCCCCCTTTTTACTTTTCCCATTATTACCAAGCTGCTATAGTGCTTTCACTCTCAAATTCTCATTGCTTTCCTCCTCGTGCGGCGGGAGTGTGTGACATTGAGACGTAGGTAGATTGGAATGGAATATTAAATATATGTGCGTATTATTCTTTCGGTTCAACTCACACACAGTGCAATGCCTGCTGCTAGATTTACCGTTTGAAGTATAAAACTTTATATCTATGTAGGAGGAGTAAGTATGTATAAGCTTGCCAAGACTCTGCGGCTTCATGCTTAATTAACGATGATAGGCGACCCTACGAGCATAAATTTCCATTTAATAACCACCGTTGTCATAATTCTTTTTTGCCCAACATTTTTGCATATGGATATTTTTATGGGTGTATATCAGGGATCTTTGAATATTAAGCTTCGCCTCCCTGCGTAAGTTTTATGACGGTAGGATACAATTAAAGCATGAACCTTGGGGCAAAATGAAGAAATCTGTTTAAAAATTGATAATGAAAATAGATATATGGGGAAAGTGGGGAAGTACAAAATTAATACAAAAATTAATACAAAAATTAATACAAAAATTAATACAAAACTTAATACATAAATTAATACAAAAATTAATGCAAAAATTAATACAAAAATTATTACAAAAATTAATACAAAAATTAATACAAAAATTAATACAAAATTAATACAAAATTAATACACAAATTAATACAAAAATTAATATTAAAGTTATTACAAAATTGTAAATGATGTAAAATGTAATGATTTAACAATTCATTAACAAATTGTAAATTAATTTTAATATAAAATAATTGAATGTGAATACAACATTAATAAAATAAAACGAAGAGTGAATACAAGTATTTGATGAGAAATAAATGCTACATTAATAGAAAGTAACTTAAAAGAGCACACGGAAGCGCATGCCATTCCAATATTATACTATACATGCCGGAATTTAGATCGTGGGAACTTCGGTGATTTGCAACTGCCGGGAAACAATTGTTTTAAATAGATTTTTCCGAATCGAGTGCTAAATGTATTGTCAATGCATACGTATCTATCTCTACTTTCTCATCCACCTAATTAAAGTGTACAGAAGCGTACTCAATAAAAATAGTTACTGTAGACTCCATAATAATCTATAGAAATAGGACGATATGGTAGCACATGTGCTGCATTCATAGGTTACATAAAAAACTTAATAAACTGACGATGCAGCCTGGAAACGTGTGTAGATTTTTTCCCACAGGCAGACGAATGGGAAGAAGCCGAATGAGCAAGAGTCTCCTTGCGGTATTGTCAGAGATGAAAAACCCCGTAAGAAATACGTGCATAACTGTATCACTACATACATATGTATCTATACATTGCATATATATGTATACTCATATACAGGATGGCAATTGCTAACTTTTTTGCTTGGGTGTGAAATTGAATTCTGTATATTACAATCGTGTTCGTATTACCGCGCTTTCTCGGCAAACATAATCTTGTCGGCACATCCGGGTGATTACCTCACCGTTTCGCATATGAGACTGTGCAGTATAGTATACAATACAAGACGTATGATCAATGGTTTAGACACGGCGGGATCATCGGATGCACCTGGAGTCACACCCTAATTGCCTGATCCGGGTTGTTATGACCTACGGGCATATCCGAGCACAACACAATACACAGGTGTGTTCAATCATGCGGAAACAATGTACGAACAACCAGTGTATTATTACCACACCGTCAAGGTTCTTTGTGCATTGTCAACTCCAGCAGGATACCCGATCACAATAGACGCTTTGTGGCTTTGATCCGGTGGTTGACAGACTGGAGCCCAAATAGCCAATTCACTTATTATTACCAATATCGGAATATATAATAAAAAAAAAGTAATATAAAATGGCCCGGGCACGGTTTGCCGTACAAATTTACAGTGCGCCACTCTTCACTCTGCTGTCACTGATTGATGACGCATTTGATTGTGCGGGGGCTGCATGGATTTTTTGTCGGCAACACTAGAAAATTGAATTCGAGGTGACCAAAACAAGAAAATTGAATATTCGACTTTGGTCAAAACAGTTCCAATGTTACAAAATGAGATAGATGTGGTACAGTAATGACTTTACAATGCGCAGGTATGTAACGGTGATGCCAATAAAAGGTGCCAATACGACTTTAATGCAATCTACGCCAAGTTCTTAATTACGAATTATTATAGAAACGGTGGCCGTCTTAATGCTGCATTTGCAAGATGAAGACTTCTAAGCAAAGTTCTATTGTTGTTGTTGCTGCTGCTGTTGTTGATTCGTATAATAAACGGAACTATTTATAGTAGCATTAATGAAATTTCTATTGATGCCAAGTTTTGGCAGTGAATTTATAGTATAATTGCTTTCTAAGCGGCCAGAGCAATGACCCCATTTGTAGCAATTATGACTGTCTTAAAACACAGACGTGTTGTCCATGGGGATTAATTTTAAGGCCTTGTCCTCCCTAATTACCACACCACAACCACACCACTTTATATATGTATATGGTTAGTATGACCAAACACAAATACAAGGGCAGTTGCTATTTTATACCTGGCACTACTTAGTTAATAGAGTACAGCTTGTGACGTAACATACGCGTAATTCTAATGGGCCACAGGTGCAACGATGGAAAATAACAATGTTTAAACAAGTGGTCGTTAATGATGTGCCAGGTTGAAAACCGGTGCTGTTAGACATGATAATTTGCCGGCTCACCTAATATTATATATTGCTAATCGTCGTTAAGGAGGGAAATATAAGTCTCTCCACAGTTGGTGAAAAGCAATACCTAATAAGAATTACTACGGTATACTACAAGAAATTTCACAAATATTCCAACGCCAAACTGACCACGTCGTTTAAAAGCACGGCCGCTTTGTTTAAATTGTCATGAGTATAGCGCATTTATACGGCGAGCAAAATCCCGCTGCTGCTTTTGGGAAACTACTGCTGAAAGTCAGATGCGTGTAGTAGAAAGGGAAAATATTCCAGCAGTGTCTACCGCATAAGTGTCTTTATGCAATGGTAAATAAACGGGATAGTTACTTTTGCATTCCAAACTTTAAAAATAATAATAGGGAGCTGTCGTCATTCTTACATCATTTAACAACTGCGGAGATACTAGCTATATTTTCCTATTCAACACTTTACGTTGATTACAGTTACATGCGATAATATGCATCTAAATGTTTTATATTATACAAGTTTACATGACTGTGGAAGTTGTGCTTTGGGGCTAAACGTGAAACATTGCAGCAAAATATTTGCATGTGTTACTCATATTGCAGAAATACACCTGTATGGTGTGGAAATTTATGGAAATCGAGATAGGAGAAGGGTAACTAAATATATATTTCCCCTACCCTCGACGTCACAAGACGACACGGAGCATAGTAATCCCTATAATGGACAGCATCTTATCCATAATTCATCGCGTGCACATCAAAGCACTCAAACTTTCATACATAACGTAACATGTTTACAAAACCTACGAGGCACATTTGCTTTACCTCTACCAGGCAGTAAATTTTCAGCCTATACAAAGCAATACAGATAGTATAAGGGTATACATATACAAGATTTTTCATAATGGGTATGTAATGTCTACATGAAATGATACAATGTAAATCTACCTGTGTATGTGTGTGTGTTTTTGCGCTCGCTTGGCGAGAGATTGCAAACTCCAAGTAACTTCCCCCCACTGCAAATCCATTCCTAATGTCGTTTTTAAATAACATATCTGCTATACATACATAGCATGTACAAATGTAATCTGCCGAGGACGATGACGACGACCGAACCGGGTAAATCCTCATTCCGTCATAAATTCATTATTATTGCTCATCTTTATGGTGCGCATTTATGTACAGACTTATACCATTTATTGTTGTAAGTTACACGTACTACATGCCGTTTACCTGCTCCTTCCAACGTCATTACCAATTTTAAGCATATCGTCGGCGGAGATGCAAACTGAGCTATCGCCATGTGCGCTTATAGCTGCAAAAGTGAGACCTCGAATCTCATGTGAAAAGTGCAAGGTATGGGATAACTCCACTATCATTTACAATTGTTTTTACAGTTGAAATTTGAAATACAAAAGCGCCTTCCGTTTTCAGTTTTATGAATGCAATTTTGCAATTTCAATACAATTTAAACGGCATAGGATATCCCATATTTGCACTACTGCATTTTGTTTCCGTGGTGTATAGCTCATCTTGCATCTAAGTTCATCATGGAGATAGCTCACTTGGCATCTCCACCGACGCTATCTATTCCACCTGTAACACAAGCAGTTGATATTTATCTCCATGTTTTATACTACGCATGGTGTGCATTACCGACATTTTATATTTTCTGAACATTATATCACTCCTTAGCTCACCTCTCCCTATGATTGCCTTTATCTCAAGTTTGCAGGTTCATCGTAAAAGCGTTAATTCAAAATACTACAAGTAGACACATACATCCACGTGTGCTTCTTTACCCGAGAAATTCAATTTGCTAAATCCTAACGCAGAAAATAATTTTTATTTTACTTTCTCATCCCTTTCCCCCGAAAATACATTTTATACATAGCGTATAAAAAGAACTCGATGGCACAAACATCACAAATTTTGCCCTGTTTTGGAGATAGAATGTCAGGGAGACAGTGTGAACGGCGTAGAAAAAAGGAATCATTACATTGCTCTGTGTGCGGCTATCCAATTTCAGGGAATAGAAAAAGAATTGTGCTGGGGAAAGGGAAAAAGAAAGAAAAACAACAAAAAGTGAGTTGCTCATATGTACGTACAGTGCATTACAATATATTTTGATGTATCCAAATCCAGAAACTATATGTACCTATGTATATCTCTATCTTACGTCAACGCATGTAAAGAATTGTCTGATCGAAGGATGGAGTAACGTGGGGGAAATTGGGATTCTATAGTGTCAAATATGTACACTGTACATATATCTCTATACGTAATATGTAATGGTATAGGGTGGATAAATGCATATGAAATGTTAGGAAAACAAAAAAAAGACACACAAGTGGATGATGATGATGAAGAGGAATTGGAGAAATGTGGGCTTGTTTGGTAAATCCTTATAATTGCTCCTTGCTGTCTATTTGTGTTAGAATCGGCTGGATTATTTCAATTAAAATTGCCTGCTCACTTCATATGATACTCCTGCTATACACGAGGATTTCTTGGAGTTTGGAGGAGTTTCCATGGAGTGGAGAAGAGCAATTGCCAACATTTTTTTGGGAATGGAAACCAAACAATTCGTTAATTGGAGATTTGTTTTTGCATTCTTGCGCGCGTATTCAAGGGATGCTTACGTCGTCGTATATTTTTATATTGGGACACGCTTCCAAGTAAATGTCAAAAAGTTAGTACCACTGACCATGCAAAACACTAGAAATTAAACTACAAATTGATGTAGAGTCTGCAAAACAACTTCTTTTAAATGTACCTACATCAAAATATAAAAATTTTACACAATACCCCAGAATGTTTACAAAAATACCTAACAACGGGAATTTTTACCCTAAATTGTAATACGAAACTAGTTCAAATTATGCATTGTTAAAAAGGCAAATATGACTATCTCCACATAGTTGCTAAAATATTTAATAAGAATGACTATAGCGTCCGAATATTATTTTTAAAGTTTAAAATGCAAAAGTGACTATCCCGTTTATTTACCATTGCAATAAGACACTTATGCGGTAGAAACTGCTGGAATATTTTCCCTTTCTACTACACGCATGTGACTTAGCAGTAGTTTTCCAAAGCAGCAGCGGGATTTTGCTATGCCGTATAAATGCGCTACACTCATGACAATGTAAACCAAGCGGCCATGCTTTTAAACGACATAGTCATGGGTTTTGCATTGGAATATTTGTGAAATTTCTTGTTGTACCTTAGTAAATTATTAGTGCTTTTTAGCCTCTGTGCAGATAGTCGTATTTGCCTCTTCAATGACGAAATTTTATAAAAAGAGCATCGATTTACAAAATCATGTATGACCTCCTGCATGATAACAAGCGTGATTCCTAGAAACCCATATGTTTATTGCCTGTATGAAGAACATATTACGTGGATTTGGCATTGTAAAACAATCGTAACGTCAAGGCAATGTCTAACAAACTGACTGGAAACAATAAAAACTAGAAGGGAGGTTGGTAGTTACTAATGGATTTCCTGCCAAATGGAAACATCAAATCAAAGGATTCTCCATTTAGCAAACAGAGAGAGAGAGAGAGAAAATGTTTCGGAAAAATCGAGGTGTATTTCCGAACAAGGATGAGAGACACTCGTGAATAATTAAGAGAAGCGCATTTGGCCTTTCTGCGTTTAATTCTACCATGTGTACATCCTACATATGTACATAAGAGCCTCATATGTAGTTCATGATTTAAAACTTTTTCAAGCTGTCACTTATGTATATATGTACATATTATGTAACTATATAGCTATACATATATAAAATATACATTATATATGTACGCCATTCATATTTAAATGACATGTGTATATGTTATCAGTACGACATCACATATGATGTACAATACAAAAAAAACCTTCACTATAATCTCCTTTTTGTATTCGATTCCTTTTGTAGACAATTGGGGAAATGACGCTTTCACGGCTAAACTTTCTTTGTTTTCTCCTACTTTCCCTTCTATAATATGACATTAAATTTAGCAGAATACCAAGAATTCCCTTGTTGCTTTTGAGCTCACAATTTGCGGAAATATTTGACGCCCGAAGGATTATAATGTGCATACTTAAAAGCCTAAGCGCATTTTCCAAGAAATTTTCTTTAACAAGTATAGAGTAAAGTATAATTAACTCAATTATTTTCAAATGGATTAATATTTGCTTGCTACAAAATGAAATTAATTACATATTGTCAATTTTAAAGACATAAAAGCGCTTTTGATTACATTCAGTTCTTATTACTGTAATAATTAAGAAATATGATTCGATGGGTAAATATATCCAAATATTATTAAGCACATCTGCCAGATCCTCATCAAAGGGCTTCCACCTTTGACAAGGCCAGGCAGTTATGAGAAAATCAAGCACACGTGTTTTTATTGCATCACACGATAAAAAATTTGCCATGTGTAATATATTTAAATATACATGTATTATAATTATTACACATGTATTAGTTATATGCACGTGCATATATGTACAAGTGTATTCCCAAAATCTTGTTCCAAAAGTCTATTGACACAATGGCTGTCTAAATGTCAAGGAAACAATTTGGTCTGGAGGCTAGCTGAGGCAGGTGCGATGGGGAAAGGATAAAATAAACACGAATTATTTTTTCACGTGAGAAAATTAATAATAATTGCTTTTATCCCCGTAAAATCACGTGCACAGGGATTTTTACAGTGTTTTTCATATAAAATTAATACACATATTATAGGCAATGTAATAATTAAAATTTTTGCACAAAATTAAACTTTTAACTTACGATTAGTCTTGGGTATAGTCAAATATTGAAAGGAAAATCTAAGAAATTATTTTTTATTGCAGAATTCTAAAATTATGATGAGATTGAAGTCAAATGCAAATTTTGCAGCAGAAGTAGAAAACTTAAAAAAAGGTTTAAAAAATTTTAGTAAATTATATAATTTTTGAAGTTATTCAGTAATTCTGGTAATGTACATAAAGTATACTTTATTATTCCATAAATATTGTGGCTATTGTAATAATTATTAATATTGCTTGTTTGTAATTACTATATAGAAATTCGATATCAAAGTACCATTGATGTAATTTTTATTATGCGGAAACCCCTTATAAAGAAGATTGAGGCCTTTGTAATAATATAATGATTATACAACACAAAATTGACACACGAAAGGTCAAAATGGCGGCGTCAATAAATGAACCTTAACTATTTACTGCACTTCTATACTATACAGTATTGAGGAACAAGGAACATTCAGAAGGACTATGGAAACAAATATCAAAGTGTCTTCCATGTTGGGAATTCCCAACGTTTATTGTAGAAAAGATTGACTATACACTTTTAGTATATGTAATAACACACAGCATCTTCCCCAATTTCCGCTCTGCGAAGCCCAAAGTAATTAGCGTAAGTTCCAGAAGTGATTCCTCCTTTTATTTCAAATTGACGGAATAGCAAAATAGAAATGTCGTCCGTGCTTCTTGATTCTGTGATTTCTCCATGTCTCCATAATACATACAGATAAAATATACTCTGAATTTCTTGAGGACGCCTACGCAAATTCTTCTAACTATATTAAAAATGCTGCATAGACATATATGTACATATATGTACATATATGTATGTAGCTTACCTTTCAAAGATCGAACCATTAGTGAAATGACTTTATGCATTTTGTTTTATTTAGTTTATGCATGTATGTACATATATGGATTTACTATATGTACGGAAAAGAAAATGGACGGACGTGTACAAGAAAATGGCAAAAGAAAATAATTTCCCGCTCCTTTGGGAATTTCCACGGCGGGCAAAAAAGGAAGACGTAAAGTACATTTGCCTTGAAAAGATTTTTTAATGTCGTCGTTAAAGAGGTCAATAATATAATAACTATCTCCACATAGTTGCTAAAATATGTATAAAGAAGGACTACAGGGTCCGAATATTATTTTTAAAGTTTGGAATGCAAAAGTGACTATCCCGTTTATTTACCATTGCAAATAAGACACTTATGCGGTAGAAACTGCTGGAATATTTTCACTTTCTACTACACGCATATGACTTATTAGCAGTAGGTTTCCATAGCAACAGCGGGATTTTGCTTTTGCCGTATAAATGCGCTATACTCATGACAATGTAAACCAAGCGGCCATTCTTTTAAACGACATAGCCATCAGTTTTGCATTGGAATATTTGTGAAACTTGTTGTAGTACCTTAGTAAATTATTAGTGCTTTTTAGCCATTGTGTAGATAGTCATATTTGCCTCTTCAACGATGAGATGTACTGCGATTATATGCTGCTGCACCTTTAACATTTACAGTTGAATGACATATAGGTAATTAGTGTAGAAGCAAAGTTACATTACTTAAAATCTTCTGCCATTTAAAATTTGCAGCGGTGTCGAGTGCAGAGCTTTAACGTTTTCATAATAATCATATTGAAGATTGGACTTCGGGGAGTTCTGTTTTGTCATTAGACCTTCATTTCAATTATTACCTTCACAGACTTCCGTAATGAGTGCATAACATGCTTGCATAACTCGATGTAGCTAAAATTGCAAATATACTAAAATGTTCTTTACCCATCTAACTCCATTCTAATTTTTAGTACTTTTGTAATTTTGAATAATTGGCGATGCCTGGACCTATTTGAAGGGAAAAAACGCTCCAACTTCCAGAGGAAGACTTTAGGAAAGATCTAAGAAGCAAAATAATCAACTGTACTTACATTTCCCCCAGAGTAATTGCGGCGTTGCTAAAGAATTCAAACTTAATTTGTAAAGACATTTCCCTATAGAATTTGCAAATGTTTTGCAATAAATGCAGCGAATTCGTCAATGTTTTAAAGTTTAACAGCGCCTATGGTCTGGATATTTATGTGCATTGAAAATTCTGGCCAAACGACGAAACGAAACGACAAACACACACACACACACACACGCTCTTATTTCTACTCTTGAACGGCTCCGGATAATAAATATCGGGATTCATCTATCCTCTCCTTCAAGCCATATTGCTTCCGCTCTAGAATTCGCATTTAAGAACAAATAATAGTCTGGATTTAGCCCGGCCATTTACGCCGCATTAGAGACTTTCGTCAGAGAAATGCTCCCACCATTATGGGAAGTGAAGATTCCGTTCTTTGGATATTTGACTATTACATGTATGTATGTAGGTATATACTACGTATATGTATACATATGTATGGTTCCCTAATGTTCCAATGATTTTCTGGTGATTTTGCTGGTTTTGTTTAGGGAAAGTAAAGCTTTGAGGTGGGGAGGCAGATTCATCACTTGCAGAGTTTGTGTGGGTGTGTGATGCAGGGCTTTAATGGGACCAATTTACAGCTAAAAATCTTTATTGCATTTGGATCCAATGGATATCTGGGTGTACGGTTTACTTTATTATTTGTAATACTTTAGGGCAAAATAAATACAAAAATAAATACAAAAATTA
>JAQGAK010002866.1:0-17607 GCA_034696945.1 Lipothrix lubbocki
CAGGGATTTTTCAATTTTTAAGTAATTACAGTACTTCTTTAGTTCTTGCTGTTAACTCTTTTCAGCTGGTTTTCACATTTTTAAATTATTTTAAATCTTTGTGTACTCTTTATCGACTTTTGTTTTACTATTTTATCACACTTTCTTTTTTTTAAGTCGCAATATTACATAATTTCTTATGATTAATAATTGACTTTTATGTACATTTCTTGTGTTCGTGACTTCCACGGAATTTTCAAATAATATTTTTTGACCTGTTTTTATCGTTTATCGGCACTTTTTTTACCATTTTTGTCATTTCATCTGCAATTGTTAGTACTTTTCATACTATGTTCGTTACTTTCGCTACTATTTTTTACTTTCTCAACATTTTTTGTTTTTTTCACTACCATTTTTGTGAATTTCTCTACCATTTTTGTTACTTTCTTTACTATTTTTGTTACTTTCTCCACAAATTTTGTTACTTTCTCTACAAATTTTGTGACTTTCTTTACCATTTTTGACTTTTTCTACCATTTTTGTAACTTTCTCCATCATTTTTGTAACTTTCTCCACCATTTTTGTAACTTTCTCCACTTTTTTTGTAACTTTCTCTACCATTTTTGTGCCTTTCTCTACCATTTTTGTTACTTTCTTTACCATTTTTGTTACTTCCTCCACCATTTTTGTAACTTTCTCTACCACTTTTGTAACTTTCTCTGCCATTTTTGTTACTTTCTTTACATGTTTGTTATTTTCCCCACCGTTATCGTTACACTGCTTACAAATAGTGATGCTTTTAACGCTATTTCTAAATTCTCTATGAACTGTATCATTTTCTTCGAAATTCCTGTACAATTTCGGTTGCTTACTTCATACATTTTCTTTGATTTGAAGTAGTTTACGTTGCTTTTTCGCCCATTGTCTCCCGATTTTGCTTTACTCCTTTCGTGCATCTCCCAAGTAAATTTTCCCAATGATTGTACTTTCTCCGTGAAGTTTTGAAGCTTATCTAGCTTTCTCCCTGTTTCTCAAGCTCCCTAGAATTCGCTGCACTAACTTTCGCCATGCTTATCAAGCTTTGTTTTTACTTTCCGTACACATTCCGCCTCCGCTGGCCTTTTCTTCTTATTACTTTCGTCCTCCCATTTCTCTTTATCTTTCCCGTCGAACAATCACTATTTGAAAGAGTAAATCCGAAATAAGGCTACAGCGCTTAGTAGCAGTTGTGTTCGAATTATTATTTTGCGTTTTCTCCCTTTTCTGTCTATATCTCACTTTCCCCCCCGCGCTCTCTCTCTCCCTCTTAATATTAAGATGTTAATGTGGAGGCACGCAGTGGAAAGGATTTCTATAAAAGAGTCAATTACTCTTTTAGGCTGGGAGCTAAGCCTTAAAAGATTTCATCAATCATCCTTTTTGGATCAATTTTCCTATCCGTTCCCTAGCGCCGTTCTTAATTATTGCTGCCTTTCTCTTCTGATTTTTGCTGTGCTATTTTAGCCTATTTTTTTTTATTTTCCCGTAATTTTTTTTTCTTTCACCCCAATTTTTTATTCATTTTCTCTTTTGTATTAATTGTTATTTAATTTTTCTACACTTTTTTCCAATTTTCTACGAATTGGTTTGCTTTTTAGTAAATCAAAAATCTTTTCTATTTTTATTTTCTTTGATTAAATTTCAATAATTGTTTTATATAATTCAAATGTTTTTTCGTAAATACATTTCTGAATATTTTCCCAATAAAATTCTATTTTAATATTGTTTTTACAAGTTTCTATTTTTTTGCGCCGGATTTTCCATTATTTTTTGCACTAAATTTTTTGTTGTTCCCTTTGATATTTCTTCCCATGCATTTTCTTTCTTTTCTCTCCTTTTTTATTCTTCCTCGCAACTGTTGTGCTATATTCTTTTCTTCTCCCCGGTGCTGCTCCGCTGCTTTCTCCACTACTTACTTCTTTTGTCTTGTCCATTGTTTAGCCACTTTCTCTTTTTTTCCCTCACAGAAGTTGCTCGGTCACTTTATTTCTCCATTGTTTCCTCATCAGCCCGTTTTAATAGCGTTTTTCCTATTCGGAGAGCGATCTTCCCGATGGGGATTCCATTCTTTTTCGGCGTTCGTTTGGTGTTTGGGGGGTTCGTTTCTCTTCGCATGAGTTTTCCCTTCTCGTGCACTTAAAATCTCATTTGGCTTTTAGCGGTGGATTTTTTGAAATGCATTCGGGGAATTTATTGTTGTTTTCCCTGCTTTCTCCTGCTAGAAATGTTTTCTTGATTTGTTTTCTCCAGGTTCTTACAGGTGTAATTTTTTTAAGATTTTTATTGCTTTTTTAAATTTTGTTTAATTTCGAACTTTCTTTACTTTCTCCACTTTCTCTACTTTCTCCACTTTCCCCAATTTTTTAAATTCTTTTTGATTTTTTATATTTTGGATTTTCTAAAATTAGGATTTAAAATATTTATTAAAATATTCGAACTGTTTTTCCAAAATTTGAAATTATTTTCTTCTGAAATATTTTCTCCAACTTCCACGCCATTGAGAAATTTTTGTTCTTTTAATCTTATTTCCCAAAAATTCGCAATAAATTCCCCAAGGTTGTTTTCTAATAAGAAAACATCGGAGGAGGAACAAAAGGCCGGTGGAGCTAATTAGAAAAAGATGGCCACTTTCATTTCCGATATCCCAGGAAGGAGAAGCCAGGAGAGCAATGGGAATTCGGAGCATATGTGATTCTAATTTTTTCCGCGTTATTTCTCATTCAATCTATGTTGAAAACGCGTTTTTGCTATTGAAGAGGGAAGATTTTATATATGTACGTAATATGTATTATAGTATGTGGATTTAATCGGGAGTTTTAGAGCAAGGTATTTTTTTTGTGAGAAGTGTGCCGCGCGGGAAGGACGGTGGGAACTGTTGGGGGCTGTTGTCTCCAATCGAGCTGCAGGATTAAACCTCGGAAAGATTTGTGGCACGGGACGCGTGTAGGAGCGCTTGTTCGGAAAATCTTACTTTCCCTCGTAAATTTGACCGACACTTTCCAATTCGGTGGGTTCCTCTTCTCTGCCGGAGTTTTCGACGGTGAAAGTGGAGCAAATCTAGGATTTTTTTCAGGGTTTTTGCGAAAAAAATTGCAGGAAAATTACAAGAAATTTTAAAGAAATTTTTATTTAAAAAATAAGAAAATTTCGTAAAACATTTAGAAAAATTAAAATAAAATTCAAAGGATTTTTAAAAAATCACAAAAAAATGAAATTTTTTAAAAAATAAAAAAATATTTGAAATCCTAAAAAAAATGAAAAAAACAAAAAAAATACTTAAAAATGGATGTGGTTAAAAAAGCCCAAGGAGCCTTTTGGAGCAATCAAGGGAAACACGGGAGTGAAAGTGGAAAAACCGCTGCTCCGGTTTATGCAAAAACAGGAAATCTTGGAACTTATAAGGTAAATCCTATGTAGCGAGGAGTTTTCCTACGGAGAAAATCCGCGGCAGTCGTCCGCTCGTCAGAACGAGAGCTTTGGGCTATGAGGAGCCATGAATATGTTAGCGATGCAGAGGGGCTCAAAGGGATTTCTCGTACAACTGCAACCAACACTTCCCAAAATATATTTCTAGACGGAGGGACGGAGGGAAAACTGGGGAAATGAGGGACGAGTGGGACAGACATGGAACGTATAATAGACGCAGATTTTTATGTTCCGCAACCAGAAGTGGAACATACTTTTGGAAACTCCCGCCTTTTACATCACCATATTTAGCATTGGAGGAATATGTGCAATATAACCCAATCGCTTGGATTTGGGAGGCTCGTCTGCGAAATTATAACTTCATGCCGAAAATACTAAATTCCGCAATTTTACATTTCAAATGTTCTTAACCGATTCAGCGCTTTGAACGAAAGATTGTATTTTATTTGGGGTTTTCTATTGAAATCCTTTTTTTGTATTTATTTTTGTATTTATTTTTGTATTTATTTTTGTATTTATTTTTGTATTTATTTTTGTATCAATTTTTGTATTACGTTTTGTATTTATCGATATTATTATTGGATCCACAGGATATTTGTGAATTATAATAATTTTTTCAAAAAATATATTGCGAAGACAGAAATTTTGTGCAATGAGATCATGAGATGTCTCAATTTATTTGCACTAAAATCCGACGGATTTTATTTTCGCGGCTTAACATATAGTTTATATATATTGGAAAAAATCATGCGCCCTAAGAAATTTTCTCGCAGTACCTTGAAAACTTCCTTTTCATTAGAATTGTGCATAAATGCGCTTACAGCTTCCTAATTAGATTTCTTCATCGAAAAGCGTAAAATGCGTGGAAAAGAAAGAGGGTGGTGTAGTTACGTTTACATGTGTAGGTTCCATTTTATTTTGTGTAACCCATTTAAACAACTCCACAACAAAACAGAATCATAATTATTATAAAAATAACACTTTTCAATGTCAAATATAAAAGTCGAAGACGTAATCATTAAGCAATAATAATATTTCATGATATTACCATTGGTATTTAATTTAAAATTCAACTTATTCTTATTCTAGGATTTGGATTAACCGTTGAAAATCATATTGTGGAAGCAGCTGCTGGTGATGGCGATTAGGGGAAGGAGCCAGGGAGAAACTTCAAAAAATGAAAATTGTGATTAGACAATTAAATGATGTTTTTATAAGAATAAATAATTATTATTAATAAAAACAAATAACAACAATAAATAAATCATAAATAATTAATTACTTGTAATCCGATAAGCACCACCAGAAACAGAAGCCGTGAACAGTCGGCGTGAGTCCTTTTCCGTCAAAAATTTCGTTTCCATGACAACCGCCTTATTAGAATCTTTCTCCGTAATAATTTGCAAGGCCTCGTCTACAACTTTTTCAGTTGCTTCTTCAGCCGCAGGGATTATTTCCTCGGCGCTAACAATTGTGATTCCCTTATGGGCCCTCAACAGTTTCCCTGATTTATAAACATTTTCTGTTGTCGTTGTGGTTGATAATAGAGGAATGTTCGTGGTATCGTCCCCATCACTTTTTCCCGGTGACTTCAAATTGATATCAAAATGGTAGACGTCGATGTGACGATTTTTCGAATCGACATGGAAACTGGCGCCATCGTGTGTGCTGGGCTCAGATTCTTCTGAATAATGTGTTTCATTTTTTGTATTATCTCCTTCTTCAGATGAAGCCGCCATGACATTATTATTTTTGCTATTACTACTGAAAGCAGCGCCAGGATAATTACTCTCATGAACAGGAACAACTTCTGTGACGTTGAGTGTCAGTAGCAGCGGTTTTTTCAAACCCTCGAGCTCATCGTCCTTTGAAATCTTCGTTGAATTTTCAGCTGTCATCGACGGTTGGTTCGGGATTTCGTTCAAATTTTCGCTAGAATTTTCTACAGGAAATAAAGTTGTCCTGGAGGATTCTGCTGACGGCGATGTAGTGGACTCAAAGTTTAAATCATCCGTTTTCATGAGTTTATTTTTCGAAATTAATTCTTTGGGTTCGATTCTTAATTTTTGTTCTGTCGTTTGTACAGGCGTGGTGCTGTCAACTGCTGGATCAGTGACCCCTGGAAATTCCGTGGACGAATCGCTGAGAGAATTTTCGTTACTATCGCTGTTAATAGTTGTCGTGGTTTCGTCTTCAAAATTCTGTAGCGGCGTAGCCGTTGTGGGATCAATAATGTCATCTTCACGCGGCGGCTCAATTTCTTTATCTTCTTGCTCCGAATTAAATTGTGTGGGCATGAATTGTGCAATGGTCTCTGTAATGAATTCGACGATGGAGCTTCGGGAGGGAATGATTTGAGAGGATGAATCTGTCGGATCATCAGTTGTCTCTTGGTCTGCTGGTTCTACGGATTCTAAATCAACAAGGGCTTTTTTATTTGTAGCTGACGCAATTTCTGATGACTTTTCCAAAGGTTTCTGCCCGGATTCTCTCGTCAAATTATTCGGCGCAGGCGGGAAGAAATCCAGGGATTTCCCGCGAATGTAATTGACGACGGAGTCCATGACGGATGACAATGTGAATGTTCCGTTTTTATTATTATTATTATTATTAGATGGCTGCACGTCCTTCGAGGAATTTGTTTTAGGGATTTCTAAATTTTCTGATTGCAGGAGCAAATATGGCACTGTGGTTTCAATCTGTTTGTCTGTCGATCGGGTGGATCGATCTCCGTCCTCTAAATTTCCATTTGATTCGGTGATCACAGAATTTCGAGAGAATTCTTTAGAAGTAGAAGTTGAATCTTTGAGATCATGGCTTGCCGTTGTAGTTGTTGTTGTGGAACTTTTGAGAAGATCTTCTGATGGAAAACTTAAATTACTGGATTCGTCATCAGAATTATCCTCTTGAGAATCGAAAAAGTCGACGGGATTCTGAGTGATATTCACTTCCACGTCATAAAATTCTTGCGGATGCTTTTCCAAAGGAGTGTCCGACTCGGATTTTGAAACCTTGACTTGGGAAACAGAAATTGCTTTTTCAGTTCGAGACTGGGCGTGGGAAATACTTTGGATTTCTTTTTCTATCAAATCAGCGGAAATCCCCGGGTGATCAGGCTGTTCAATCGTCACCTCCACGTCGTACAATTGGAATTCGTCCGGACTCTCGGATTTGGACACTAGTGTTTTGGCCTCAGCAAATGTTTTCTCTTCCCGAGATTGTGCCTTTGAAATTGACTGAACTTCTTTCTCGATCAGATCCACGGAGACTTTATCGTCAGGCTGGGGAATGTCAACTTCGACGTCGTAAGCGGGAAAATCATCAGAGAGGCGGTCGGATTTGGAGACTTTTGTACCCGCAATGGCCTTTTCCGTTCGGGATTCTTCTTTCGATGTTGACTGCACTAATTTTTTAATTTCCGATGCGATTCGCGAAACGTTAAAACCTCGGCGTGACGCTTCCGTCGTTGTGTCGTCAACCATTTTCCGGGATGTTGCTGAAGTTGGCACCTCCGGCATATTTCCCATGCTTTCTGTTGTTGGAGAAACTCCTGCCGTGAGAGGCGTCGTGGACAGTTCGTCCTCTTCGCGAAGACCCTCAGTTGTTTCGTCAAACACCAGTAAATTGCTGTCTGTCGGCGGCAAATTCGTCATTGTTTCCCCAGTTCCGTCCGACAATGTCAATGTCGACGTTTCAATTCTCGAAAACGATTTCGACAGATTTTGTTTTGCTAAAATCTCTGCCGTTGGTGTTGCATCGGTTGACATTTCTCCTTCGAAGATCGTGGATGTGTCTAAAGATGTCGATCTTTCCGACGTGGAACCAACAAATTTGTCTTCACTTTTAGTTTTTTCCGATGTAGAAACTTGTTGGAAATTGTTAGCATTTGTAGATGTTGACATGATGGAAGTCACGAAATCATTTGAATCGTTTAAGCGCCCTGTTGAATCTTCTGGTGTGGTGGTAGTGAGATAATATTCTGTGGTTAAATCCCCGAAAATTTCCGAAGATTTTGCTTCCGATCCGCTCACTGGAGTAGCAATAGTGGCACTTTGATGTTTACTGTCAGAAATTTGAGGATTTTTGGTAATTCCTGGCGTTTCATTTTCGGAAAGTTCTTTTTCTGTAACAAAGTTTGCTGGATATTTTGAGGTCGTTTCCGATTCACCTATTGACACTCCCATTGGCAATTCTGTAGTCAAATCCTGATTTGAATCGGAATTTGTCTTACTAAGTTCCTTAATTCTTTCTGTTGTGGAAGATGTCGAGGATGCACCGGACAATATTTTTGAGGATACAGGAATTTCAGTGGAATCCGCGGATGATTCTGTGGTTTGCACCCCATCGGTTGTAGTTTCGAGCATTTCCGTCGTCGATTCAATTTGATTTTGCTTGTCCGTTATTAGTTTGCTGCTAATTTTTTCCGTTATTTTGTTTTTGACAGTCGTTTTTTCCTCATCTTCCGCCATTATTGGCTTTCCTGTCAAACCAATAATCTGAAGATCTGCGAATTCTTCCGAGTCGTCCGGCAAAACCGATCCGTCATCTGAGATCTCGTTTAAGCTAGAATTTAACTTCGGCTTTAGACCAAATTTATTTGCATCTTCTCTAGTAAACGAGGATTTCTTGGATTCCCTGGAAATTTGTTGTGACGTGGAGAACTCAATGTTGGATTCTGGAGTTTGTGGAGTTGTGAGAAGGATTTCTGTCGTAACTTCGAAGCTTGGCGCTGACGTGGTAACACTTTCTTCTGACTTATTGTGCTTTAAAAATTCCGTCGTCATTTCTTCGTCCCCTAATCCTTCCTCCGTAACGTCGTTCTTCACGATGGAAGTGGCGGAAATCATGGGTTGAAATGTTGTTACAGCAGCAGGAATTTCCGTTGTTGTCAATGATTCCCCCAGTTTACTTCCGGTCTCGTCTGCAGATGAAGTTGCGTCTTTCACATCTTTACTCTCCTGAGTTCTGGAATCTATTAAAGCTCCATCTGTTACTGCGGATATTTGGGAAGTTGATTTGATTGTAGGTTGTATGTTATTCTGATTTTCTTCATTTAAAATCATCATGGTAGCCAGCGTGGTTTCATCAAGATTAGAACTGATCCTAGCTTTAGATTCAGTTGCATCCGCACCGTCAAATGAAAGGGAATCGGAATGAATCGGTCCTGTTGTTGTTGTTTCTTCTTCATCATCCTTGTCGGACATATTTTCCCGAACAGATTTCAACGTTGTTTCGGAATCCCGGTCCTTTCCAGCAGAATCGGAAGTGAGCGTCCTTGCAGAAGTCTTATCGATCGAGCTATCTGACGATGTCGTTGTCGTTTCAGCAGCATTGTCGGAACTATTTTCTTGAACGGATGTAAATGTAGTTTTGACATCAAGTTCATTTTTTGCTGGATCTGAACTAATGAGCGTCCTTGGGGAAGTTGCATCGGCCGCATCGGTCGTGGTTTCAATTGCGGATGTAAAAGTTGTTTCATCGGGTAAATCTGATCTCGACTCCGTTGAAGAATTTAATTGATCAGCAATGATAATGGCTTTATTTTCACGCCCAACATCAATTTTCATCTTTCGTGTCGTCTCATCCGCATTATCAGCTTCATCAGAATTGCCTTCAAGTTTTGGCGTCGTCATTTGAATTTCGTCCTTTCCTAGTGATTCGCTTGGGACATTTATTGTAGTCGTTGCTTCTGCCTCAACGGAATCAGACTTGATGGAATTCATTATAAAATTCATGATCGAACTCATTATTGAATCGTCCTTTTTCTCTTGAACGTCTTTAGTCGCCTTTGGAATAGATGTAGTAGCTTCTTGATTTATTTGGTCTGTGGAATCAAAACCGAGGTCAGTTCCAGCGGAATCGGATTTGATTGTCGTTGGGGAAGTTCCATCGGTCATTTTATCCATGAAATTCATTGTAGTTTCATCGATATTCTCATCTTGAAATGACATTGGTGAAGGATTTAGTGTATTTGTGCTTTCAGTTACATCAGATTTAATTGTTGAAATCATTGGTCTTCCCTTTTGACTCTCAGTTGAAACGCCGTAGGAAGTTTTTGATATTGAAGGCGTAGTTGCATCGGTCACATCGGTTGCAGTTTCAACTTCAATCGCAGATTTTAATGTGGTTTCATCAGTAAAATCAGTCTCCGGATCTCCTGAAGGTTTCCACGTTGTCCGTTTAATATCGTCTTTTCCATATGATTCACTTGTTGTTGTTTTTGTTGTTGATTTCATCGTCCTGGCTTCTTCGTCCTCATCGAACCGCGAATTCTTCGTGGAATCCTTTAATACATCAATATTTTCCCTTTGACTATCATTAAAAAAGTTTGGCCCAGCTGTAGTTTCCTCGATCATTTGAACTGCTCCATCAACCGCACTCATCGATGCATCGGCCATTTTAGTTGTTTCATCCGTTTCAATTAATCTCGATTCGATCACTGCTTTTAGTGTAGTTCCATCAAGAAGTTTGTCATCGTCCTTTACTGCTACTTCTGCATCCACAGTTGTTTCCTCCGGCTTCGTTTTATTTATATTGTCACTTTTGTTTGCATCGAAAAGATCATCAATTTTCCCCGTAGTTTCCGCTTCGCCAAGATCGATGGAATTGACGGTAGTGGCTCCTTCAGAGTTTTCTTGAAGATTTGGTGGCGCCATCAGATTGCGGATGGAGGTGTCAGTGGTGGTAGCATGGCGGGTTATTTGAATTACTTCTGTAACAGAATCTGGAATATTTGTTGGAGTAATTTCCGTTGCTGTAGTTACTCCTGGTTCAGCTTCTTTCGTAAATGTCTCATTGAGCTTTCCTGGCATTGCAGGTAACATTGTCGTTGTTGCTGTTGTTAAATCATCATCCTTTTCCGATTCCAACATTTTCCCCGCAGCATTTTCAACCATAATTTTATCTTGACCTTCGGAATTATTATTGACCTTTTCTTCTTCCACCACATTATCAGACGAATCTTCATGAGGGATCAGCTGGTTGATTTCCGTGGTAGGGATGACCAGTTTCTCTGGTACAGATGTCGTTGCATCTCCATCTGGAATTCGTTTGGTCGTCGTGGAAACGAATGATTTTGTTGAAATGCCTTGTTTTTGGTTTACAACCCCCTGCGTTATTGTTTCTTCCTCCAAGCTTACCAGCTTTTCTGTTGAAGTTAAAATCGTGATCGATTCCGTGACATCCGTAGCGCTCTCTCCGGTTTTCGTTTTATCCGATTTTGATCTACTCGTTGTTGCTTGAGCAGCATGTTCCTGCGCTTTAATGTTTAAAATTGTGTTCGTAATCGTCGTCGTTTCCTCATTAAGATCTTTTTCCGTGACAACATTTGGATCCATTTTGGAATCTAAATCCATTTCGTCAACGATTCTCGGCATTAGAGATGTATTTGGCTCCTCAGTTGCTTCATCGAAAATGATTTCCGTTGAGGGGGCTGCTGTTGTGCTTTGTAGGATTAATGGCGGAGCTTCCTCCAGTTTGGTTTGATTTGTAGTGCGATTGATTTCCGGCCGATCCAGATTGACATCTTGAGAATCTACAGAATTTGGTGTAGTCGTGGCGCCTAGGACGTCCTCCGTGTTTGGCAGACTTGTTGGTAATTCAGTTTTCTCCTCCAACTTAATTTGAATTTGGCGCGTTGTCATGACTTCTCCTGGTTCCGAAGTCGTCGAGCTCTGGTGAACGTCTGTAGCTTCTACAAAATTCTTGGAATGATCATCGTGGTCACGCTTTAAATTTAATTTCGGCTCTTCCTCAATGGCATTGTAAGTGGTGGAATCAATCTCATTATTTTCATCTGGGACTTCGTCTAATTTGCGGGAATTCCCTGCTCTATTGGATGAAATTGAATTAGAAGTGGAGCTTATGGGACTATTTGTTAATGATTCTGAAGTTGGGAGCTCGGTGTTTGACCTGGTGTCGTCGGATTCTGTAGTACCAGCAGTATCTTCTAAACTTTTTGATGAACTTTTTTCCGTTGAAGTTTTCATTTCAGACTTGAAATCTCCTCTGGATTTTGAAGTTTCTGTGGATTCTGTGGTGAGCTTAGACGTTTCAGTGTAATCCTCCTCCATTTTCGAACTAATTTTTGGTGGTGCGGCTGTTGGGATTGGTGCGTTGGAATTGATTGTAGTGCCTTGTTCAGAATCGGGTTCCAGCAATGCTTCTCCCCATTTTATTTCAGCAGAATCTTTGTCTTCCGGAAATAATCGTGTTGTAATAGATAAAATAGCCGGCTCTGTTGATGTTTCCGCATCAAGATGTTGTGCACCTTCTACATTTTTGCTGGTTTCTTCAACTTCTGGAGATGTTTCCGAACCAGGGGGTTTTGTCGAAGATGACGAGGCATCCATCGTTTCCAAATTGGCAGGAGTGGAATCAAAAACTTGAGTAAGATCTTGGGTTGTTTCGTCTTTTTTGTCGAAACTGGAAGGACTGGCTGAAGCATCGACAATTTTTGAATCCAACATTTGAGGAGTAGGAATTTCTGTACTCGTAGATTTTACAGAAGGAATTTCCGTATTTTCAATCGATGTCTCATTTGGTACAGAAGTGGAGCTCTCAGAAGTTGAAACTATGTCAGTCGTGTCATCTAAAATTGTGGTAGATTTCGCAGATGATGTTGCTATGGTTACAGATTTTTCGACATTTTCAGGTTTTCTCAAAGAAGTTTCTGAATCGGAGCGTTCTGACGTTTCAGTTGTGGGCAATTCTGCACTAATGGGACTTATAGTTGTTTCGGTTTCGGACGATTCTGAATTCGTGGAGCTTGTTTCTGATAAGGACAATTCGGTTTTGCTAGGACGTTCAGATGTTCCGTCATTTCCACTAGATGGTGGGATTGTAGAAGATTTTCCAGCTGCTAAGTCTGTAGGTTTTGAAGTTGAACTTGTTATGTCGGAGCTTGCCGGTTCGGGAGTTGTTCCATCAAACGTTTCTGAATCAATCGGATTTTCAGAAGTTCTCATATCGGATAATTTTTCTTTAGAATCTTCGGGCTCTGCCAACGTCTTTGTACTTTTAATGAACTCCTTAGGCGTCGAATCAGAAAATTTGTCGTCGCTTCTTGCTCCGCCTTCAACTTCCGTGACTAAATTTGCAGAAGTTGTGTGGCTAATCGTTTCTGGAGCGGCGGATTTATCTGAATCCATATCACCGAAGATTTGAGAATTGGACGAAGTTGCCGCTGTGGTTTCAACATTTTCTGCAGAATCAGGATCTTGACCTCCGGGAGTTGTTGAGATGACGTTACTCTCGAATTTTTTATTTTTACTCTCGATGTTACTTGGTGGAGGTTCTATCAAATCACCCGACGAGGACATAATCGTCGTCAATGTTTCTTCTTGTTGTTCCTTGACTGAGTGTCCTGGCGTCGTCTCGTCCGGAACTGACAACAGTTGCTCGTCACTATTCTGAACTTCTGATGAGGGTGTTGATGAAACAACGGGGGACTCGATGGCATTTTCCAAGTCATCGGTATGATCAGCCTTGGCAGTTGTATCGGCAGTCTTAACGAACAAGGTTGATGTTTCATCCTTTGGAGCAGGTTCAATCGTTGTGCCGTCCGGGGTCAAATCCGATTTGTGCAAATCCGAAGTCAAAATCGATCCCTTGCCCTGCATGGACTGCTGTCCAAAGCTATTTCCTTCCGTAACCACTTCTTCATCATTTTCTACATTTTCAGTCTTCTTTGGCAGTGTTGTCGACAATTTGTCCCCTTCATTTTTTTCTGATTCTGGAGTGTTAGTAGATTCTTCGAGTGATGCCGATGAATTTTCGGATACATCGATACTTTGTTTATCTTTGACTAATTCCGTCGTAACTTCATCAGATGCGTCGGATGTGGTTTCTACGGAAGAAAATGAGGGTTTTGTTGTAGAAGTTGGCGGCGTTGTCGTGATGATTCCAGTCGTTGTTGTTTTTGCTGTTGTTGTTGTTATGGCAACTGTGGCAGCAGTGGTAGTTGATCCTTGACCAACATTTGATTTCTCAGAATCTTCTTCTTTTTCAGCAAATTCATTTTTGAGGGTCGTCGTTATTTTAAACGGATCGTTCTCCTCCATGGAACTCCTTTCGGTGCCTTCGCCATCTTCTAATTTCTTGTCGACTTCATTATTTTCTGTTACATTCTCAATTTCAGATGGCATTGTCGCAGCTGCACTGGCCGTAATTAAATGTTGTTGATCTTTCTGGGACGTAATTGGGAATTTCGTTGAAGTACTTGTATCCATGGAAACCTTATTGGTCTTTTTTAACTTTGCTATCGCCAAACTATTTCTTCCGCCTTCAGCGTCCAAATCACTTTCGTCCAAATCGTCATCACCCGTTCCTTCTTCCCGTGAATTTAAATTTGATGTGGTTGACGTTTCAATGTCCGTAACTTTTGTCTTAAGCTCAGAATCTTCATTTGTAGGTTCCTCTATTAAATTTTGTCCAATCACAGATTTGATCGTCGAAGAAGAAATTGATTCGGAAATTCTTTCAGTTTCAGACTCCTCCTCATCCGTCTTATCACCAGTTAAGGATTTCCTTGTCGTGGTCGCCACCCCGAGGGATCCGATATCCAATTCTTCAGTAATTTTGTCAGGGACTTTTTCAGCATCAACCTTGGATTCCTCGGTGGTGATTTTAATGATCGTGTCAATTGATGAAGTTTCTGTAGATGAATCAATTTCTTTATCCAGAGTTTCTTCGGAAGATTTCCCAACTCCCAAAATCTCTTTTGGTGCATCGGTAGAGCGCGGCTCTTCATCAATTTTGCCACCCGTTACAATTCCTCCTGCTCCGTCTTTTGGCTCGTCTATTTTTGATTGTTTTTCGATTGGACCCTCCAAAGTTGGCAGTGTTGTAGTTTCTTCAGATTTTTCTAGGCTAGAAATTATCACTGTTTTCCCCCGTCTAGAGTCCTGACCAGCTAAATCTGTATCGTCAATAATTTCCTCTTCGATCTTGTCCTCCATCATTGAATTAGGCGTCGTCTCCATTAGCTCGCTGTCCACTTTATGTAACATTTCCGTTGAATCCTTTATTTTGGTCGTTGATGATTTACCTTTGCCTGTAAAACCATTCGCACAATATTTAGTCCAAAAACTTTTTAATATGATAATAAAAATTAAAAAAAAAGCTATTATATTAATTGTATATTAATATAATAAACTTACTTGCGTTAGCCCCGTTAGTAAAGCGTTACATATATGTCAATGGTTATTGGCGGAGATGACGCAGGATGTTTGTTAATTTAGCGGATTAAAGTAGCATTACGTTAGTTGGTTCCAGGGTGAAGCAGTTTTTGTTTGTTTGTTTATGAGCATTGAATTTTTTTATTTTGTTTTTATTAATAAGTGTTAATTATTAATTGTTTATTAGTTGCCAGAATTACAAGCGCAAATACAAGTGTTAGTTGTTATTAAAGCTATTACTGCTAATTAATTAATTACTTGCATGAAAGTTAGTTCTAGAAAAAATAAAAAAATGTAATAATAATAATGTTATTAATTATTACAAGTTACATGTTAATTCTGTACGAAAAAATATTATCTATAAGGTTAAAATTTAATTACAAAATTAGTAAAAAAAAATTAGTAAAAAATAAAGATCAATTAAAAAACCCCCAAGATACGACTATTTCCAAAGAAAATTACCGGGAAGGACTGTCCCTTCGGTAGAATTATTATCTTCGTCGTCGTCATGGTGATGGATGAAAATCGGCCGCAGTCCCTTTTCCACTTCAAACGTGTCATAATCGCTGTTCGAATTCTCCGCAGCATTTAGTGTCATTGTAGTAGCCCGCTTTTCATTATCGTCTTCTTCTACGGACTCACTAATAATTCCAACAGAATTAGTTGTGCTACCCGGGAGTTCAAGATCACGGTCTTCTTGTGAAGAATCAGCACCGAGAGTTGTGGATTCAGGATTGAGAATAATATTCTCGTAAGTTGAAGAAAATAAGGATGGAGAGGTTTCCAAAAACTTTTCAGTGCTGGAGCTGAGGGTCATGTTGTTAAAGAAATTCTCACTGCTGCTGCTGGACCCATTCCCGTCAGATTTCATCAGATTCACGAGCATATTTAAATTCTGCGTCGCTTCCGGAAGTGTCCCGCTCTTGTTTAGCGATGCGATATCAGGAAGGTCGGATTTGTCAATGTCCTTCCATTCTACGCGCGGGACTTTTGTGTTAAAATTGTTCGCGGAGGAATCCGAATCTTCGTCGTCATCCGATCGCGAAGTTGATGAAGAAAATGAGCTGCTGCTGCTGCGCTCGGATGTTGAAGAAGCTTCCGATGCGGAATCCAACGTGGTTGAACTGAATTCCGATGAGCGCTCGGAAGTCGAACTTGTGTCTAAGGATCGCTCGGAAGACGGGGAAATTCCCAAATTGGCGCGCTCGGATGTTGTCGAAATCGCGCTCGCGTCGGGGGAACTCGCCGTTTGACTGCTCGTCTCCATTTCATCAATCAACGTTTTTATGTTCAGTAAATTCTGCAAATTCTCGTTCGAAGCGGGAATCGGGCTTGGTGCTGAAACAATGGACGTAATTCGCGGCTTCCCATTGAAATTCCCCTGCTGCAGATATGGATTCTGCCAGCGATACTGCTTGTTCAGTCCGAAAACAAAGGGAGCGCGTGTCGTCTGACTATTTCGGATTTCGGAGAACGACGGAAGTCTTGCTGCTGACTGTTGGTAAACGGGCCTTGAAGCGGATGGACCGACTTGCGCCCACTGCTCTAAAATGAGATCCGCAGCCTTTTCCCCGATCATGACTGTTGGGGAATTCGTGTTGCCGACCGGGACGGTTGGCATTACGGACGCATCCACTACCCGAAGATTCTTAACCCCGTGAACTCGCAATTCCGGATCGACGACGGAAGTTGAGTTGGCCGGGCCCATTGCGCAAGTCCCGACGATGTGATGCAACGTTATGGACAGATGTCGGATGAAGCATTCCCAATACGCGTCCGTCCGGAATTTGATATTTTCACATCCGGGGAACGGGTCCGAAGTGAATTTGGCCCCAATGCTTCGTAAGCTCTTCGAATTTTCGACTAATTCTACAGTTTTTCGAACGCCTAGAAGAAAAAACGATAAATCGAACTTAAATAATTTCTTTTTTTTAATTTGTAGAGGTGTATTTATTAATGGCAAGGAAATTTTGTAAAAACCTTCGACGATAACCCGAACATCTCGATCATCCTGCAAATATTTCGGATCGATATGCAATTTCTCGTTGGGATCCGCACTCTTAAGTAAAATCTCGCCTCGCTGCACTGGTCGCGCCAAGGAAGTGATGACAGTAAAGGAGTCCTTGCCGGTGGAATTCTGCAAATATCTTTGAAGGACGTCTTCGCGGACGTGGAATCCATGAGCAAAGTGCTTGGCGTAATGATCGTAGGAACCGATCCCGGCGTACATCAACTGAATGTCGGGCCAGTCGCCCTGGCCGGCCGCCTGGGCGTGGGAAGTGGCGAAGAAACCCATGGCTTGAATGCCCGTCGTGGTCAAAATCCCCGTGCCCCTCCCGAAGAATTCGATGAAATCCGCCACTTTGATGTCCCTGTCCAATAGAATGCTGTTGTGCGGGGCCACTTCAAAAGGGCCTAAATACAAGGAAATGTGGTCCTGCAGGTTTTGACCCACTTGTGGCGAGTCGTGTTTTACGTCGATCTATGAAGTTTAACGGCAAATCTTTTCAATACATTTTAAGAAATTGTATTAATATTAAACTATGAAAATTGTTTAATTACATTTAAAGACTCCAAATGCCCCCTCGGTCCGACACCCGACAACATGAGAATCTTCGGGGACTGGACTGCCCCGGCGGACAAAATCACTTCTTTGGTCACAAAGGCCTGTTTCATCTGGCCGTGACGCTCGTATTCCACTCCGCATGCCTCGTTTTTGTCGTTGAATATTATCTGAAATTAATTAAAGTTAATTCAAATAAGCGTAATTACAGCTAATCAAATAATTACAAGAATTAAATAATTTAAATAAAATAAACAGTAATTTCAGACTTAACCGGAAACTCGACCATGCAAATTTTTTAGATTAAGCCAAAAATAGCCAAAACTGATAGTTTCCATCCAAATAAACCCATTTATGCGCAAAATAAATTTTTGTGCATTGTCCATGTATTTAAATGGGAGCACCAAAGCCTTTAAAAAGGCT
>JAQGAK010002867.1:0-17604 GCA_034696945.1 Lipothrix lubbocki
ATAGTGGAAATGCTCCTATAGGGAATGCTTTTATAGGGAACACAATTAACATTGCAATATTCAGGGGAGGACGGAACTGTGCTCTTATAGGGAGAATGCTCTTATAGGGATGCCTCTTATAGGGAGAGTTGACTGTAGTTTAAGCAGATTGAGTATATATAATTAGCGGTATTTATTTATTTGAATTATAAGTTATAATAATTAAATAAATAATATTTATACTGAATTTCTATTTTGTTAAAGAGTGTTTTGGAAACTTGTATTCAAATTTAATTTTATATTGGTATAGGAAAGGCTGACTTAAGGTATTAATAAGCAAAAAAGCCTAAAAACCGAATTGTACCAGGTATGGTTAGCTACCGTGACATATTCACAATTGATGAGTTGAAAGAGTTAGTGTAATTTTATAGCGTTAGCATTAATTTTTGCTCTGTAGGAACATCGAAAACACTGATGTTTTGAATTTTTACATGGTTTGACCCGGCAAAACAGGCTCGAGTTTAAAATAAACCTGTAGGGAGCGGTTTAATTTACTTGTTTTAGTAACTTTACGTTATAATATTAAGTATGATAAGTATGATAAAGTTTAATTTATTCAACTTAAACCAAAAACCCCGAAAATTCGAGTAAAACCTGATATTTTGAAAATCTAAAAATAGAAACTGTTGTAGAATATTCTTATAAGCGTCTGTGCCAAATTTCATTTAAATCAGTCGATAAATGGGGGCACAGAAAATAGGCACCAAAATCGACTTTGGACCCCCCAGCCCCTCGCCTTGAATTTTCAGACATGCAAAAACTGAGAACCACCCCAAATGATACCCTAGTTTGGGGTGGAAAAAAATGCCGATTATATAGTTGGACCATCCATCAAATAGAACAACAAATATTAAAAGATTAAAAAGTTCTAAGGAAGAAATTCTTCTTACTTTTATAAAGTAGTCAGCAGGTGGATTGCGGATCGAATATAACCGGACAGATTTTGGTGTTTTTGGACCAAACACAATCCAGGAAGTTTTTGTCTCTGATGAAAGAAATCCGGCTGTAAATTATTTCTTAATATTTTTGCTTGATTTAAATACTCAGTTTAATCACTTTTTGTTCCTGCTCTTTCAGTAATTGAAGCTGGAATAAATGTAAATAATTCAGGATGCCTATAACGTGGGTATCACTAAATTTTCGCAAAGCTGGATAAAATTTGTGTTCTGGAATTACATAATTTTTTGTCGTATTTTTCTATGAACGATAGGCGACAGGAATATGTATTAAACAATAATAAAAAGTAATATAATAATTAGTAAAATTCGTAATAAACAAATTGTAGTTCGTTTGTCGTAATTTGTTGAAGTTGGCGAAGCAATCAAAGGTACACGGGAAGTACAGGAGCGGGCGAGAACTAGCATCAAGAAAGCCGATCAAAAATTACAGGCTGAATTGGATGGATAGCAGAAACCCCTGAAAGCTGTCATAAAGTCTTTAGAAGCTTTATTGAGACAGTATAGATTAATTAAATTAGCTTTAAGCAAAGAACACATGTATATCCTGGCTCACATTGAAATCTAAATACTGTCAAATGACCTTTACCTTTTGCACATTCAAATTTAATTTAAAATTCTGGAAAATATTCTGTATGATTTTGGGCAAATAAAAGTACGAAGTTGATAGAAAAAACATTTGATTAAATAAAAATATTTCCCTTTCATTTGCAGTACTTTAATTGTCCTCGTCTAAATTTTACTGACTCTTGATATAAAACGACCTTTTTAAAACGTGTTGAATATTAAACATATGCTATATTAACGAAATAACTGTTTACTCTTTCTTATGGCATTTAGCATTCATAATTACAAAACTCCTGGATCGAATCTGGTCTGGTGGTAAACGTCAGCTCAAATAAGTTACAATAAAAATATATGGCAATGTGGGTCATTCTGGTAAGACTGAAGTGACCAGATGCCCTCTAAAATAAAAGACTTGCACTCTAATATGACCAGTCAGCTACTATGACATTGCAGCTACTAAGAAATCCTCTATTTGCCACGTTGCCCTCCTTATCTTAATTGTTCATATTTTGCTCTTAAATATGCTATTTTTTGAAAAATAACACCAATATGCTGTCAATCTGAGCAAATGTTGCTTCAGTTCGCCCTGGCGTTTTGGCGACCATCGTTGCCTTCGTATCCTAAAAGTTTATGCATTTTACAGAAGGGCATACATGTGGCTCGATTATTCCCAAAGGTTTTTTGGCCAAACATAGTACATACGCATAAATTTTGCTTTTTTCGTTTGAAATTGTAGTTGGTTTTTTATGAAATTATCGAATTTTCGAACAATCCTAACAATTAACAATAATTTACGTAAAATTCTCAAATAACTGCATTGCAGTGCTATCTTACTATTTTGAAAAAAAAACTTTTATTGTAAATTTTTATTTGCGGAAAAGCACGATCATCTTAGCATTTTAGTAAACTCAAATATCGGACCGAAATGAAATTTCAAATGGACCAACATTATTAATTGTTCCATACTACAGAAGTAAGATTAATAAAACTAGCGTTGGTAAAAATAAAATGATTCTGCTAGCCCTGCTGAAAATGCTCTGCTGGGAAATCGCCAAAAAATTTACCTAACGGCAGAACATTGGACTATAAATGAATATCCAGGCTTTTTGGCATTTTCCCAATTTTTGCAAAAAATTTTATAATTAAATAAAATAGCAACAAGGAAAACCTTTGTTCAATAAATTAGGGATATGTACAATAATTAAACACGTAATAAAAAATAAAAATACGTACGTTTTTTATCGCAAAAATGTTCAGAAAAACATTTGAAACATAATCAAAATTGTCCAAAAATATCGCTAAAATCTTTAAACTTTCCACATTTTTCTCGATTTTCTACTAGAAAACGTCCAAATTGCGAATACACAAAATACCTTTACGCCCTTGTTTTTGTTTCTACTTAAAATGGCCAAAATGTCAATACGTTTACAAAATGCCCTAATTTTAACCTCAACTGGAAATGCTCAAAACGCCGTGTAATTTTCTCCAGGCGAGATGCCTAAAATGTCTTGGCATTTTTATATTGTCAACATTTACTACAACGAAGCATTTTAAACATTCGAATAGTTTTAAGAATTATAAAAAACATAAGCGCTGAATTATAATTTGGGGTGAATGTGATATGATGAAATTTTTAAAAAAAACGCCGTTTACGATTTACTCACTTTGGGGAAAATGCCGTTTTTGGTCAGCATTTTTAAAGTTGAAAATCGTTGCAAATAATTACATTTTCTTGGCATCGTGATGATTTGGAAAGTGCCAGGGATCTATTGCGTGCCAGATGGCAAATTGCAACACTAGATATGATATGAATTTTTTTCTATGTATTTCAAGCGTTAAAAGTGATTATTAATATTTTAGCAAAAATGCCCTCTGTTTTGGTCAGAAAAATGTGGTCACTTTGCTTATACCATAACAAAAATAATTTCTTTTAAATCAAATTTTATTTACAATTTTGTTTAAAACATTGAACAAATTCGGCTAAAGCGCAATCAAACAAAAATTTGTCCGCAGGTGAAACATAACTTATTTTAATCCCTATTATATGTTCTTACGACCTAATAAGCTTTGTATTGAAGTATTGCAAGTTCACAATCACAGATTGTAGAAAAATATATTTTACTTTTCTAAAAACAAGAAACTAGAATAATAATGATAATTAATAACATTGTTTCTATCTTTATTATTTAATTAAAACCTAGAAATCTATTGAAACAAGGAATGATAAATTTGTCAGTAAAGCACAGAATCGAAGCTCCTGGGCCAGCTTATCATTCGAATGTAGTTTTCGTGAATCCATATAATCTAATTCAATCACAAATTCTATCTACCGACGTCAAAGAATTAAAGCCTAACATGGATTTCATATTATAAGTCTAAAGGATTTCAGGTATATAAATACAAATGCTCACTAAAACCCATAATTTAAATGATTGTTTTTAAATTTATAGAGAAAGAAGCTTTTGATTTACATTAATAAAATAGATTTGTCTTGAATAACATTGGTTTTGTTCTCATTCTTCCCACTCAAATTCTAATTCCAAATCAGATTCAATTTCAGATGCACCAGCTTCATCATTTTCCGACTCTACGGTTTTGATAAAATCCATAATGGTTTTTATAGTAAAATATTCTTCTAATTTTCGTTGCCCAGCAACGTCTTTGTACGAAAAAAATAAGTTTAGATGATCTCGAAGAATAGTCGTTGTACGATCACCGTTCCCGTCGTTACTGAAATAATTGTAGTAAATTTCGATGAACATTTTGAATGTGGGCTGAAAATAGAACTCTTTTGATTCTTGCTTCTTCTGCAAAAGGACTTCATTGAACAAATTTTGAGCTTGGTCTTGCTTTCCATTGAAAAAATATACCACGGCCAGAATTAGTTTTGATTGCAATAGGACATCTTCATGGCTTCGCCTCGCGGACAGCACGCGCTCGCAGCGCCTTTCAGCTTCCTCATATCGGTCTTGGTCGCAATACATCGCCGCTAAGTGGATTGTGGCTTCTAGAGTTTCCGCATGATTTCTCCCAAAAATGTTTTCAAACTGGGAAATGACTTCCGTGTACAGTCTCTGAGAAGCTCCGTAGTTTTCCTGGTATCGGTAAATCTTTGCCATGGATTGTTTGACTTCTAATCGTAATCGGAACATTATCACGTGCTCAAATAGATCATCTCGCTTTGTTGTTTCTTCGCCACCATTTTCACTGTCTTGGTTTATCTTAGATTTTGACGGGGAAGATTTTGACGGCGAAGATTTTGACGCGGAAGGTTTTGGCACGGAATTTCTGGTTCTAGGACAATGGGTTTGGCCATCCAACGTTTTCTTTTCAATTTCCTTGTAAAACCACAGATGAGCGCCTTTATATGTTTTGTTGCGTTGTTCTGCGACAACTGATTTAAGCCCAGCTGTAAGCGTTTCTTCCTGTTGTCGGGACAGATGTGACTCCAGTGCTGGAAGTATTTCCTCGTAAAGTATTTCAGCATGGGCATAATTGTGCTGAATCATAAACACACGGGCTAAGTTCACCCTCGTTTGAAGTTCGGCGACCTGTGATCTTAGATTGTTTAGATTCTTGATTGCATTTTGATGCCGAAGAAAATGGTATTTATAAATTCGCCCAGCACGTTCATGATCCCCATCTTCTTCATATTCTAGGGCGAGGTTATTTGATGTAGGCCCTAATAATTCTTCATCTTCAATTAATTTCAGTTTGTGCATGTAGCGAAAAAGTGCATCGTCCAGGGATTTTGCGGCTGGTCCATTTTTACCTTGAAGTTTTAAGACGCGAGACAAATTAATCATGATTAGCACAGCATCATCATCAAACAGTCCTTTGGAGGAAACCAGCTGGTCGTAAATTTGCCGAGCTCTGTCGTACATTTTAAATTTTTCGAACACTTCCGCCATTTGAATCCACTTAGGTATCATTTGGGCTACTCTGGAGGAATATGAAGGTAAGGGCTGTGTCTCCCATCCGGAGACTAGTCGCTTGATAATCTTTTCCGCTTGAACTTGTTTGCTTGGGTTACCGTAAGCCACTACGAGGGCGTAAATGGTTCGGAATGAGAAAATCCTTTTGTCCCTCGGAAATAAAACATTTTTCTTACTTTCGCTACGCAGACGCTTCAGTAGATCTTTAGCCTCGTGGTGCACACTTCCACCCTCAAGATCTATGGCGACCATAAGTATATTTTGTAATGTTGTCTGACTGATGGTTTCGATTTGCATTTCTATTTCGGGAATAATTGCATTGTAGAGCACCTTAGCTTTACTTTTCTTCCCCCGCATCCAGTACACACACATTAGATTTGTCTTTGTTGTCAAAATACATTCCTTGGACATATTTCGTTCCGTCTGTATCTTCAGAACTTCTTTGTACATTTTTTCAGATTCGTCAAAGTTCAATAGGACTTGATGTACCCGGGCTACACCTTCTTTTGATTCTAATACTTCAACAGAGATTCGTCGCCCAGGCACCTGGGATGCAATCACTTCCGTGAAAACCCGCAATGCCTGGTCATAATCATTGGCACGAAAATATCCATTTGCTAGTTTCAATTTTCTTTTACGAATTGCTTTAACATCCTTTTCACGTTCAGCTATTTTGAGTGCAATTTCCAGAAATAGTACGCATATGTGGGGGCAAAAACCCGTTTGCTTCAATTTGTCTTCGATAACGTCAATACAGTCAAACGCGACTTTACTAGTAACGTTGTCCTTCACGTGTTCAAGTAAACTCAGGCCGTGATTACTCTCTTCGGTTGTAAGGTCGCGTCGTGCGTCACTGACGTAGTCACGGAAATGATTGACAAGTAATTCAATAGTAATGACAGACGAATATCTAAAAGTTGCGAGAAGACTGAAAAGCGCGAGCTTTGAGAACCGTTCACTTAGCACAGTAAACGATTGACTTTGCCTTCTGACTAATTGAACAACCCGATGTATTTGGCACTCCGAGTGTTTCGCGTCTAATGTTATTAGCTTATAATTTAGAAGCAATTGGATTGCGGAATCCACCACTTGAGGACTGACATTTTTCATTAGAGCTAGCAAAAGTTGGCGCGGAATACCCTCAGGATTCAATAGCGCCATCACATCCAGGCAATTTAACGCAACGGTGCCATTTGTTCGGGAGGAAAGCTTTTTAGTTGTTAATTCATAGAGTGAAGACACACTTGTTTTCACGTGGCCATCCTCCGGTTTCGTATTCAAAAGGCGGGGTTCCTGTTCTTGGACTTCCTTTAAAAATTTTGTTAAAGTGTAATCCCTACTTTTCCCCATCTCCTCCTTTACAAAAGCAATCACTTGTTGCATCACCAATGGAAGACCATCATACAGCGTTCTGACTTCTTCAACTAAAGCACCATTTTCACGGGTTTCTTGTAATCCTAGGGCATCCCTGAGGAGAGTCCAGGTGTCCTTCTTGTCAAAGCCTTGCAATTCAATGTATTGAGAACCAGGGAGTTTTTCCCAGTTTGACTGTCGAGTTGTCACGATGAACACCGGGGGTACCCATTGATCAGGAATCGCTTGTGGTAGCAAGTTTGTAATTTTTTTCTGAGGGTCGCCAATCTCCTCTACATTGTCAAACACGATTAACGAGGGGAAATTATCCGAAACCTCCCGGGGCTCAGGTTTACGTTGACAAGCAACGGCAAAAATTTGCTTCACAATGTCCTCATCGCTCTTTAATTTTCCCTTCCTATCCCTAATTTGAATTTTGGCATCTTCAGCAATTCGGATGAAACAATTCCTGGCATCCTTGTATTTTGCAGCTTTTATCCAGACGACGCGGCGGAAATTCTTCTTGTTGGTCAGAATGTATTTTCGAACGGTTTCGGTTTTGCCAACCCCACCAACTCCAGACAAGACTTGGATGAGCGACCGCACTGTCGTCCCTTCATTTCCCTTTGATATGACGTTTGCAATATTTTCAGATAATTTCTTAAGAATGCTCTCTCGTCCTTTGAAGGAATCAATGCAGTCCTGAACCCCTTCTAAAGTCCCGATTTCAGCTTGGGTCGTTTCCGTCGGGTAGAAATTAGCTATGGATTGCTGCCCTCCCACATTGAAGGAAATCTTGGCATTCTGGCCTTGGAAATTGCTGTTGGAGGGCGAGTTGATCTTATTGCCTGGAAAACAAAATTTTTGATATTAATAAATCATCGCGATCATTATCCAGAGCTGGCTGTAAAATACATGACATTTTAAGCACACTTGTTAAGAATACAATTTTGTAATTTTTGTATTTTGAGCCTCAAACAACTTATCGGATTCTGTCACACCATAAAATTTTAAATTTTACCTCGCTGTTACAGTAAATTTATTGGATTTCTGTCGAAAGCGAAATATTGAGATTTTGTTAAAATATTTTTTGCATGCTTTTCCAGGTCTTGATGCAAGCGATTTACATTTTCGCTGAAATAATTGTATTTTAATTTTCATCAAAATGTAATAATTTGCATTTTACAAAATGAATGGGATTTTTAATGTTTTAAGGGCATGTATTTTGAATAGCTTTGCGATTATGCAAGCACATATTTTTGTTAGAATTTACAAGGAATATAAAATGTAAAATGGGTTTACTAAAAGACGGTTTCAGCAACGCCATAGCCATTTCTTGTTATTGGAAAGTAATGGAAGTCCGAGATAAAAAAATGTAATATAGAGCTACTTTTAAAAATAGTTTCAAATAAATCACAGTTTATAATACTGTGTACTCCATAAATATACAACTTGCTCCAGTTTTTGCTTTTACGTGTTATTTAATAAAGTTTTATTTGATTAGAAACTACACTAGAAATTAAAATGAGATCTTGTCCAGCAAATATTCTCGTCGTCCCGCTTACATAAGCTTGAAGGTGTGCCTAATCCAAGGGTGTCTGTTGTACTACATGCATTCGAGTCTCTACTTGAGTGCTGGGCAGAGATGTATATCTATGTTACCGTTGCTTTACTTTACACTACATATGTACTTTCTTAATGTCAATTAATGGCATTATTTATCGTTCCGTTACTCTGTAAGTTAATGGCGCACCACTTTTGGCCGTTACGTTCCTCTAATCCTTTTTCTTCAGCGTTACACTACCGTTATCGTTATTTTAAAACATCATTTTGCCGCTACCACGGATTTAAAATTTTTGCTATAATAGAATATTTCCCTGGACATGGACATGTGTGTGTATATCGTATATTTTCTGCAAAAGAAGCAATTTATGATGACATTTTAGGTTAAATTTAAGAAAATGTGTCAACTAATTTGTCCATTACATTATTATCACGTTATTTTTGAGCTTAAGTAACATACCATTATTTGCTGTTAATGTCGTAAAATAAATTTACCCCGCCGTTACATTACGTTGCGTTACTAGTAGTACAAAATTCTTACCACTACATTACTCTTTGATGTTATTGCGCTATCGTGGTCAAAAAGTGCTTTACCCTGCACTGCTGGGTAGAGCACTTTTTGATATATTTTTGTATAAACCCGAAAAACGGTCCGGCCCGTACAGGCTTTGGGCGGGTTCGGGTAAATTTTTGTATTTAAACACGGGTCACAGGCAGGTACAGGTTTGTTTTCTACGTAAGTAAAAGCCCGAAATACCCGTACAAGCCCGTTACAATAAAGAGGCATACACACGTGGCGTTTGGAAGTACCGTTTTAATTCGAAAGATATCCCCCGGACAAAATTTAAACTTGGGTCCAAACCCAGGTCATATATAGAATCCGGGATATCTTTAGGATCCGGCTATCTCTGCTACCACGTAAACACCAAATGAAAATTTAGCATGCAGATCAAATTCTATTTTATAACAATGATAAACAACGTTGGTTTTATAGAAGGTAGAAATTATAACTAAATAAAAGGAAGTTCTGTATTAGGCAAAACAATTTGTACAGCCGTTCAGTTAGTTTTCATTTTATTTACACCAGTGATTTGTTTACTAACTCAATCTTCTGATTTTAAAAATATAACTTTTGTTAGAATAATTTCAACTTAAGGATCGAGTCGTTCGCTTCTCCCATAAACACTACTCCTGGTATAATTTACAATTAATTCCAATGGTTGTAGCTCCCAGCTTCTTATCTCTGATAAATTTCTATATAATTTAGTTTAAATGCTGCAGCAAAACGTTTCGCATTTAGAAATCTTTTAGTAAAATTCTACTGATTGTAGAATTGTTTATGCAATGACTGCTGTAATGCTAAAAAAATATTGCTTTACGTAACCGCATACGGTTAAGCATCAATATTGGCTGTATTTAGGCATAAAAACTGGCATGAATATATTTAGAATCCCGGCTACCTTTAGGATCCGGCTACTTCTACAAAACTATTGCAAAACCCAGGACAGATATAGAATCCGTCTATCTTTGATATGCCCGGATATCTTTCGAATAAATACGGTATATAGTATGAATATTGAATTTGATTGGTTGCAACAAACGATTTTATAGAATCGTAGGCTTATTGGATACATACGCACAAAGTACACGTACAACGCATTATCATGGGAAAAAAGATTATTTTGATTTTTTTATTGTTACTGAATCCTGATTTGAATATGTAGCCAGATTATTTTTGTAATCAGTACATGTACGGGTGGTTACGGATGTGTACGGGATGGGCCGGGTATTCAGCTTACAAATTGATAATCGGGCCAGGTCGGTTACGGGTATAATTCAATGGATGTTAAGCGGATTTGGGTGTACAATTAGTCACGGGTCTATGCTCTAGAACAGGGCTCCCAGTTTTAGGTCGGTCCAGATATATCAGGTACTCCTAGCACAGTCGTATACATATGTGCAAATACATATGTATATACTATGTATACTAATTTTCAAAAATATGGCAAACAATAAACAAATATCTAATATTGTTAGTATTTTTCCTATCGAGCTGTTAAAATAAGCCTTCCTTCCATAAACATTTTTAAGCACGAAGTTTGGGCAAAATGAATATCTATTCAGGCTACAGACAATGCAGAAACTTCATTAAAACAAGGAATGATAAACGTACACCGGATTTTCGCTATAAGAGGCCTCCATATAAAAAAAACTCCCCTGTAACAGAAACTTTGGGCCCGCATGTCATACATGGTTATATGCATACAAACTCTCTCTATAAGAAAATTTCTATATAAGAGGCAGATTTGTGTGATTTTTAGCGTTCTGATAAAGCGAGAGTTCAGTGAATCAGTTGTGCACACAAATCCCACACCAACGACAACGACCTCGGCAAATTACTCTTTTCTAGTTTTCATCATACATATTATCGTCTTTATTTACATCTGCAGGATCACTATCTGCAGGAAGTAGCCAAGAATACATTCACATTAAAGCTTGAATTTATTTTATTAGCCAAAGAAGGTTAAGGTTCATAATTTTACAAGCGATCACTGAAATACGTACACAGTGTAATGTATTGAAGAAAGCCTTCATCTTTAGGAAAACACCATTAAATCACAGAAAAAGTGTAACTTATTTATGAAAAATATGGATGTATAAGGAGAAAGAAGTTTCAGATTGTCATTAATAAAATGGACTCCAATGGAAATCATTAGTTTCAGCCTTATTCTATTTCCCACTCAAACTCTGATTCCAAATCTGATTCCATTTCTGATGCATCAGCTACACCATTTTCCGATTCTATGATTTTGATAAAAGCCATGACGGTTTTTATAGAAAAATATTGTTCTTCTGATTTGTGTTGCCCTGCCACTTCTTTTTTATACAAAAAATATAAGGTTTGATGATCCCGAAGAATGGACGTTGTACGATCCCCATTCCCGTCGTTACTAAAATACTTGTAGTAAATTTCGACGAACATCTTGAATGTTAGCTGAACATAGAGCTCTTTTATTTCTTGCTTTTTGTGCGAAATAACTTCATTGAATAAATTTTCAGCTTGGTCCGGTTTTCCGTTGAAAAAATATACCACTGCCAGGATTAACTTTAAATGCAAGCCATCCTCAACGTTGCTTATAGCGGACAGCACGCGCTCGCAACAATGTTGAGCTTTCTCATATATGCCTTGGTTGCAATACATCCCCGCTAGGTGTGTGACAACGTTTAGAGTTTCCGAATGGTTTTCTCCAAAGATTTCTTCAAATTTTAAAATAACTTCATTGTAGAGTTTTTGCGCAACTGCATAGTTTTTCTTGTATTGGTATACCTTTGCCATAAATTGTGTGGCCTCCAACCGTAATCGGTAAATTATCATATGTTTAAAAACTATGCCTTGCCCAATTTCTTCACCCTTTTTTGGATCGTCATGGCCAAGAGATTTTGACGTAGAATCTTTACCTTTGGCATTAACTGCTCCACTGTCCAATCTTTTCCTTTCAAATTCTCTGTAAAACCACAGGGGACCTTCATATAATGTTTGGCGCTGTTCATCAATAAATGATTTTAGCTCAGTTTCAATCATTCTTTCGGGTTGTCCGCGCAGACATGCCTCTAGTTCTGGAAGTATTTCCTCATAAAGTACCTCCGCATGGGCATAATTGTGCTCAATCATAAACACACGGGCTAAGTTTGCCTTCGTTTGCAGTTGAGCGACTTGCGATGTAATATCCGTTGGTTTTGTTACTGCATTCTGGCGTCGAAGAAGGTGGTATCTGTAAATTCGTCCAGCGCGGTCATGATCACCTTTATATTCATACATTAGCGCTTTGTCATTAGACGTAGGCCCTAATTCCTCTTCATTAATTCGTAATTGGACCCTATAACAAGAGAGTGCAGCACTTAGGGAAATTTTAGCATCTTCATATTTCCTTTGCAAGTTGTACACGCGAGCGGAATTAATAAAGGTTAACACATCATTCTGCAGTCCATCCCAGGATTTTAGCTGAAGATAAATATATTGAGCCTTGTCAAACATTCCGAATTTTTTAAAAACTTCCGCCAATTGGATCCACTTGGGTATCGTGTGGACTGCTCTACAGGAATACATAGGTATAGGTTGATGCTCCCAATGTGAGACTAAATGGTGGATAATCTTCTTCGCTTGAACTGGTTTCCTTGGGTTACCGTAAGCCACGACCAGGGCGTACATTGTGCGGAGTGAAAAAATACGATTGTCCCGAGGAAATAGTACGTTTTTCTGACTGTCCCTACGCATGCGCTGAAGTAGTTCTTTGGCCTCATCGTACACACTTTGGTGCTCCAGGTCTATCGCTACCTTAAGTATGGATTTTAGTGTTGCCTCACTTGTGCTCTCGAGTTGATTTTCAATTTCAGGAATAACTTCCTCGTAGAGCTTCCGGGCTTTCTCAATATTTCTTAGCTGAACGTACACAAGGATTAGATTTGTTTTCGTTGCCAAGATATCCTTGTCATGTTTTAAATTATACAATTGCTGCCTTCGCCTGATACCCAGAACATCTTCGTACAATCTTTCCGATTCTTGAAAATTGCCCAGGACTTTGTGTAAAGAGGCTAAACATTCTTTCGATATCAATACGTCGGGATGGCATGGTTGCCAAAACACCTGGGTTGCAATAACTTCAGTATAAAGCTGCAGTGCCTGGTTGAAATCATTAGCACGAAAGTATCCAGTCGCAAGCTTCACTTTTCTTCCACGAGTTAAATCAAAATCCTTTTCACGTTCAGCTATTTCAAGTGCAATTTCCAGGAATTTTACTGCTATGTGGGGGCAAAAACCCGTTTGCTTCAATTTGTCATGAATAACGTCAATGCAGTTGAAGGCAGTTCTAGCACCAACAGCGTCCTTCACATTTTCAAGCAAAATCAGGCCGTTGTTAATCTCTTCGGATGAAAGGTCTTTATTAAATGCATCCACGTAGTCTCTGAAATTCGTTACAACTTTATTAAGGCACAAATATCTATATAGTGAGAACAACTTTTTCCCAGAAAATGGTTCGTTTGGCAAAGTAAAAGATTCACTCCGTCTTCTGACTAATTGGACAACTCGATGAATTTCGTACACTGAGCTTGTCCCTATTATTGTTATTAGCTTATAATTGAGGAGCAATTGGATTGCTGACTCCAGTTCTTGTAGATCAACATTTTGCATTAGGGTTTGGAGAAGGTGCCACGGAATGCCGTCAGGGTTCAAGAGCACCATCACATCAGGGCATTTTAACGCTTCTTTGCCATGCTTTTGGGAGGACAGCTTTTTAAATGTCAATTCATAGAGAGAGAATACGCTTGTTTTCACATGACAGTCCTCCGGTGTTGTTTTCAGGAAGCGGGGTTCCTGTTTTTTGACGTCATTTAAAAAATTCTCTAAAGTGTAGTTCACGTTGTTGCTATTTTCGTTTACAAAAGCGATCACTTGTTGCATCACCAATGGAAGACCATCATACAGCGTTCTGACTTCTTCAACCAAGGCACAATTTTTACGGGTTTTTTCCAATTTTAGGGAGCCACTGAGGAGAGCCCAGCTGTCCTCCTTGTCCAAGCCGGTTAATTCAATGTATTGAGAATCTGGAAGTTTTTCCCATTTTGACTGTCGAGTTGTCACGATGAACACCGGGGGTACCCATTGATCAGGAATTGCTTGTGGGAGCAAGTTTGCAATTTTTTTCGGGGGGTTTCCAATCTCCTCCACGTTGTCAAACACGAATAACGAGGGGAAATTATCCGAAATCTTCCGGGGCTCATGGACACGTTGACAGGCAACCGTGAAAATTTGCTTCACAATGTCCTCGTCGCTCCTTAATTTTCCCTTCCTATCCTTAATTGGAATATTAGCGTCTTCAGCAATTTGGATGAAGCAGTTCCTCGCATCTTTGTATTTTGCAGCTTTTATCCAGATAACGCGGCGGAAATTCTTCTTGTTGTCCAGAATGTATTTTCGAACGGTTTCGGTTTTGCCAACTCCACCAACGCCCGATAAGACTTGGATGAGTGAACGCACTGTCGTCCCTTTATTTCCTTTAGATATGATTTGAGCAATTCTTTTAGATAATTCGTCCAGGACATCTCCTCGGCCTTTAAAGGAGTCAATGCAATCCTGAACCCCTTCTAAAGTTCCGATTTCCGGGGTCGTTTCCGTTGGGTAGAAATTAGCTATGGAGTGCTGACCTCCGAAACAATAAGAAATCTTTGCATTCTGACCTTGGAAATTGCTGTTGGAGGGCGAGTTGACCTTATTACCTGGAAAACATTACATATTTTCCCGTCATTTAGAGCTGTACAAATTGAAAAATGCATGGTCTTTTAATTGCATGTAATTCAAATCCGCATTTAAGTTTGTTGATTTTAGATTTTATTTTGTGACTTTTATTTTGAACATTAATGAACCTATATTGTTTTTTGTCACATCATATTCATTTTTTCAACAATGCCCATGTATTTAAATGGGAACACCAACGGTCTCAGAAGAGGGTTTTACGAACTTGAAGTTCCAGTGTTATAAGTATCACTGTATAAATATTTACATAATTTTGCCTCCCCCCTTTGACAATTTCAGGCTACGCGCCTGTGTGAAAATATATGGTGGACAGTGGACAGTATGTTAAAATATATGATGGACAGTGCATAAAATTCTGGCCGGTTATCTATATAACAGCCGGTTTTTCGTCACAAAATTTTGAAGTTTTGTCATTAACAAATGTATTTTTTGCATGTATTTTCTTGTGATTTAAGTGTTATAAATTTTCCGGGGAAATTGACGTATTTTTTAATATGTATTTTCAGTTATAGACACAAATGCATTTTGTATTTCAAATTTTGCAAAAAGTATTTTGTATGTTATATTTTTATTTTTGCAAAAATTATTTTGTAAAATTGTATTTTTACAAAAAATAATTTGAAAATTTTATTTTGAGTACATGTATTTTTAAAAGCTTTGTGATCATAAAAAATATTTAAATAAAAATAAAACAATGCAAATAAAGAGTAAAGTAAAAGAAAAATATTTGTTCATACTAAAGGAAGGCTTCAGCAACGACACAGCCATTTCTTGATTTTAGGAATAAACATAAAATTAAAATCCGAGGTAAAAAATCTCATTCTTAAATAGATTAAAATAAATCCCATTTCAAAATGCTCTGAACTCCATAATAATTCACTGCAACTCTCTTTAGTTTTCCTTTAATTGTGATTTAAAATTACTCAAACGTTAAATACTCAACTAAAAATTAAAATACTGTAACTACATGTATAAATGGGATATGGCCCAGCAAATAATCACGTCTTCCCGCTAACTCATGAAGGTCTACTTTAATCAAGGGTATATAGTCTACTACATGCTTTTGCAAATGCTTTTGCTATTACATACTTGAGTAATCCTTATTAAAATTTAATTGAAGATGAATTTAATGCAATTTGTAAAAATACACAACGCGTTAAGTCACAATGCGCATAATATATCCTTATTTATTTAATTTAGTTATTTTATCACAGATTCCAAAAATTTTTTTATCTGCGGAGGCAGATAAAAGAACCTCCATTTATAAATAATGTAAACAATCTATACTATACGCACAAAATCAAAAAATACTTTTGATTGAAAAACGAATAATAAATCATCAACAAAGGAATTTTGATCTATACTTACTATATAAATTAACAATACAGTAATAATATTTGAAATTGATCGTGTACAAATAATTAATTTAATTTCTTCGACGGCGAGGACACCGGAGTAGTTTTGCTCCGCTGATGCTGCTGAACATTTTGCTCAACTTTATCACCGAAATCCATATTCAAAACGAGGAAATACAATTCAGCAGCTCCGACGACCAGGGCGAGGACGATTCCGAGAAGGAGCTTGACCGCCAGTTCAAAGGTCACGCCGATGAACACCTCAATTCCCATGAATCCAAATGCAAAAGCTGCCCCGACAGTGACGACGAATTGGAAAACAGCGATTAATCCTGTGTTCATTTTCTTCACTGGAAAAATTAATTAAATAGTAATAATTATTAGATTTTTATTGAATTACTAAATATAACATAATTTTTAAAAAAAATTAATTAAAATCTCACATTCAGAACCAATGGAATCCTCCGGATTAAACCTGCTCGTTAAATTGACATTCTTTGTCATTTTCCGATATTCCTTCTCCGCCAAGTCATTCTTCAACCTGTTAATCCTCTCTTCCAACTTTGGGTCACGTTCGGGAACCTCCAGTTGGGGTAGAATGACCTCACTGTTCTCCAGCAATGACCGCAGTGAGAAATTTCCGGGCTGGATCCCATTTTTCTTATCCTCATTGATGGCTTCCAAAACCGCTTTTAGTTGACTGATTGACAGGGATTTTGTGGAATTTATTTTTAATAATTCTGATGATGATGATGATGACGGAATTCCTCCATCCTTCCTGGACTTTAAATAATCTCGAATCTTCTTGGTGCACTTGACCTGCAGCGTGGGGTCAAGGATCACTCCGAGCTTGGACCGGTCGTGGTCCGGATTCGGTGGGCTGGGCACTGGATTTTGCTGAGTCATTTTTCAATTTGATCTGCAAATAAGAAATTAAAATAACATTTATTTAAAAATATTTATGATCTTAAAAGTAAATAAATAATAAACATTTCACTTGAATTTTAAAAAATTGTGAAAATAAAATTAAAAATATTTTTACTAATAATTTAATAAGAAATGACAATTTTAATTTATCAAAAATTGCCAAATTTTGGATTAAATTAATTTTAATACTATTATTTATCACAAAAAAATGTCAAACTTTTAATTTACCTGCAAATAACTTTAGGGAAGATGAACCGCACCCAACTAAATATAATTGATAATGAATAATTTAAATAATGAGGATGAGGACGAGGAGCTTGATCTTGATTCTTCAACTTTAACTCGAGGAAGAAAATTCGAGAAATGATTGAAGTTTGAAGCTCCCACGTTTTTCAAGGATTTCTATTAGCTAATGGTTTTAAAAAAAGTGTCAATATAAGAATTAAGATATTTATAATTACAATTACTGATTACAAATAAAATCAGAATAATAAATAATTTTGTATCAGTACGTTTCAGTTTTTGTATCAATTTTTGTATCAATTTTTGTATTAATTTTTGTATCAATTTTTGTATCAATTTTTGTATCAATTTTT
>JAQGAK010002868.1:0-17593 GCA_034696945.1 Lipothrix lubbocki
TCTATAAGAGAATTTCTATATAAGAGGCAGATTTTGGTGATTTATAGCGTTCTCTTATAGCGAGGTTCCACTGTAATTACATATTTACCTGTCTATATGTAAAGTGTAATTTAGTAAAGTATTATTCTTTGGACCACTAAAAATTTTAATCACTAATTAATAAGCAATATTCCATAACGATTGGAATCAAATTAAAGTTTATTTTATGTAAACAAGGCTTACAACAAATGTAGCTACTTACAACGTTTTGCAAATTTTGACAAACTTTAGCGAACGTTCAGCACACCCAGGTAGCATATTAAAAAATGAAAGGCATCCAACTAATTCTTCATTTGTGGCTCATTAATGCAGCGTTTGCTGCATTCCGCTTAACATTGTCGGATCTTCCGTTATGGGAGCGTACATTCCAGGATTGTTTCTTAGTGGTGTTCACACCTGGGATCGACATAGAAAACTTCGACGTAATTACCAGTCCTATTGTAAATTTGAACGGTTATTTTATTCCCCCGAATACGAAAAACAAAACAATATATTTCTTTGATTTACTTGGCAAACCATATCAAACATCTACTTGCCAAGCGATTTTTATCCTGGATCTACGCTCTAAGCAAACACTGGACCCAAAAAATCTTGGTTCGAGTTTGTATATGCTGCCTCCGTTACGCTCAAAAGCATACGTCACTGTAGCATTTGTGTACCAACGGTTGGATGGCATGCTCAAGAAAATTATTCTTAACCTAAGGCGACTTCACCATACTTACGATGTCAAATATCTGCACGTAGTTCTTTTGGGGTCAAGAAAACCACCGTTTACAAACCTGATTTTTGGAAAATGGTATACTGTATGTTATTCCTGTTTTAGATCACAAGTGAAGTATTTTATGATAAACCAACAATGTATGGAGCAATGGAATATTAGGATGTGCATTGATAAATTTATGGCCGAAAATTTTCGTCATTCCCGTTACTTTATAGGACAAGAGAATGCGTATCTGACCCGACGTTTCTTTTTCACGGCTTTGAAAGAAGATTTTGTCATCAAATCCGTTTTGGAATTGACTGACGTCATTGTTCACCTGGCTGATGAGTTTTATTCGAATGATACATTTTACAACGACTACCGACCAGGAAACGTTGGACCAATTGTGTCGGAAAATATTTATCTCAAAATAAGCCTGGGCGTGTATGACAAAGTGGGGACATATTTGTTAAATCGACCTACACCAATGAGATTCCTCACTTGCAGTGGTATTCAACACTACTTATCATATCGCATTTATACAAAACCATTTCAATTTGACTTGTGGATTACACTCGGGATTTTGAGCATTTTGTCTTATGGAGCTATCAAGAGATTCGGGAATTTTGGAAATGAATTGAATGCAATTTTGTTGCCTTTATATGTACTGGTAGAAAATTTAGATGTTGAAGCTCAAATGTTGAAAATATTCAAATTCAAAATCGTTTATTCAACATGGCTAGTAGCTGGTGTAGTGTTAACCAATGCGTACAAGGGCCTTTTTACTTCAGATTTAACTGCAATGCAACCTTTTCTTGGACCTATGACGTTTAAGGATTTGAAGAATATTCAATTGCTAGTTTATATTACGGACGAATGGAAATTAAAATATGCTTTCGCAGGAAGTGAAAGGCAAAATGGCGCTAGATATCCTTCGGCAACCGATTTCAACATTAGCGTGTATCGCAATCACAGAATACCATTAGCAACGTGGGTAAGTGTTGGGAATTGGCGTATAGCAAAACATGGGCAGGCTACGAATTTAGGAAATTGGCTCTTCTATCAAATACAAAATAGACGAAATGATACATATTTTCACAAATCCAATAAAGTGATCAACGATCCATATAGTTTTATCTTAAAAAAGATATTTGTAGCGAATCCATTTGAAAATTTCAATGTGGAGGACGAAGTTTCATCTTGCAATAACGTAGCATTGTTCGATTTTGAGCCTCGCCTTCTGCGATTTCAAGTACTAATTGGGCGGTTAAGCACGCTTAAGGAAAGACCATTTGTCATAAGCAAGGAAAGTATTACGACGGGTGATGCAATTTATTCTACTGCTAGAGCATCGGGTAAAGACGTAGTTGCCTTTTTACAAACTCTGCTGGAAAATGGAATGTTTATATGGATAAAGGATAGGCTTGATTCGCTGGGTGGGAGCAAACGGGACTTGTCCAAGTTACAACATGCCCAGTCAGGATATGAAGTTCTACTCGCTTCCTCCAACTTTTTCCAAACCATGATGTTAATGTATGGTTGCTTTGTTGTGGCCTTAGTGATTGTTTTTGGGCTTGAAATGACTATAGAGGTTTACTATGTTGCTCAATAAATGTTAAACATCATATGTAAATCCAAAAACTGCCAAATCAAATGCCTAAACACAATTTTTATTTGTACACCGGACTCTTGCTATAAGAGATCTCCACATAAGAGAACTCTCTCTATAAGAGATCCTTTGGGCCCACATGTCACACATAGTTATATGCAACCTAGCTCTCTCTATAAGAGAATTCCTATATAAGAGACTGATTTTGGTGATTTATAGCGTCCTCTTATAGCGAGAGTTCAGTTTAATTACATAGTACATAAAAGTCATATGTTAAAACAAGTCTATGGTTTATGAGCAACTTTGCTATAAAACTGTGAGGTCATATTCTGAGTTCAAACGTTATAGAAATTTGCACATTGTCTGAACACACCTGTATGAAATTTAACTCACACATCTGTTCAACTCACACATTTGTGTTTGCTCACAAATTCTATATACAAGAGGGCATATACTCAGGTTCATGTTTAATTAACTAGTATTAACAATAATTAAAACAATTATTATTGCTAACTGTAAGTTGAACATAAAACCACACAGAACTTAACTTTATATTTATCATATTAGTCTTTGTTTGCAGTTCCAGGCTGAAGAGTAAATTTTGTAGTGAATATTTATTCACGCATTTATATTACATTTATTTCCATTCCTAAAAATAAGATTTTTGACAACAAATTACGGTATGTACCTATAATAAATATATTCAAAAACTAATAAACTACTTTTTATTAAAATCATTTATATGTCGTTCTTACAACATAAGCGTTTTTTAATATTGTTAAAGTCATGTAATTAATTCTAATAGTTGGTGTTGTTTTTAATTCTGCATTACAAATTTTCGTTAAATTAAAATGACAAACAATAAAGCTAAATTTTTATTACATTCTCATTACATGTAAGAAAAAATTTACATTCCAACCTGATCTTTAGGAGGTATCAAGTATAAAATGAAAACAATTATTGCTTCTTCCTTTTTCGGGTAAGTTTCTCCGCTATTTAATCAAATTTATTATTGTTACATTGATACAAATGCGACAACAAATTGTATTTTATCTAAAATTTTGAATTGCTCAAACACATCTGACCATGTACAATTTTTCACAATCAACCGCACTTGAAGACGATATCGCCTAAGAGAGTATTTTCCGAGGATTTGGCTAATCTTACTTGCCGTAATCGTAGCCTACTACGTTTTTTCCTGCACCACTCAGAATTCTGATCAGCAATTTTCAGCGCTTGTAACTGATGCAATAACTTCTTCCTGCCCTCACAAATTTGATCCCAACAATGTAAAGTCCTTTCAATCCCAAACGAATTTAGAGATCGTGAGTGAAATTCAAAGCAAATATCTCAGGCCGCCATCGCAAAGCGATTATAATCTCATAAGGCCAAATTTGGAAGGAAACGACTACCTTTCGGTGCAGAAACTTCACGATATCGTCCTAAATATTTTGCAGCATAAGGTAATGTATCTGCAATAATTTTTAGTCTTCAAGTTTATCATTGCTCTATTAATCGCTTGGCGTGATAACATTTCGGATAGAAATTTAGAGATGTGTGCACATGTTAATAATAAATTTATGTCCACAGAAAAATGGATTTTTCATTGAATGTGGCGCCTTCGATGGTGTTTGGCTTTCAAACACATTGCATTTAGAACAAGACTATGGCTGGACAGGACTTTTGATTGAGGCTGATCCAATGTTTTACGAGTCGTTAATTACAAAGAACCGCAAGGCCTGGAGTATTAATGCTTGCTTGGCTATTGAGCCTTTTCCGGGAATAGTAAACTTATTTTAATTAAATTTTTTGGTGGAATAATTATTTTAAATCAAATATTAAATTATTTAAAATGTTTCCAAACCTTTTCGCTGCTTGAATACTTATGGCATACAAATGGCAAATTTTTGCCTCAAAATTCTGCAACTCAATCTGCAACAATACTGGTTTTTGCAGAGTGGCCCTCAAATTATTACAATGCATAAATTATGATTAATTATATGGTTAATGTTTATAAAAGGTTAAGATGATTCACACAACGAATGCCATGACTGTCATAACATCCGTTGATGAAAGTGATAAGAAGGCCGATCCAATAGCAGTAGAATTTGAAATCCAATGTTTCCCTTTGGCCTCCATGCTTGCCGCGCTTGGTCAGACTGTTAATGTGGATTACTTGAGTTTGGATATAGAAGGGGCAGAATTGAAAGTACTGGAAACTGTTCCTTGGGATTTCGTGTACATTAAAGTAATTTGCATTTTAATAAATATTTGTTTTGCCATTGGAATACCTAATATCGTTACATTGATACGTAAATTTTAAAATTTGTTTAAAATTAATTTTTGGAAATACTTAATTCCAGGTTATATCCCTAGAAGCAAATCTTGGTAATATTGGTCCTATCAAACCGTTTTTAGAATCGAAAAACTACAAACTAGTTGATCAGGTTAACGGACCTTGGATACATGATCTGATATTTGTTCATCAACAGTTTGCCAATGAAGTTGGAATGTCTGTCTAAGCATTTGTGTTTTAGGTCAATTGTACATGACATGTTGCGTATTGGTCACGGAAACCAAAATAAATACGTTGTATTCTAACTTAGAATTTCTAAGATATAAATAACGGCGAACAAATTTGTGGCATGGTAAATTATTTTCTATAGCCACGCATATTCTGTGTAAACTAAACTCTCGGTATAAGAGAACGCTATAAATCACCAAAATCAGTCTCTTATATAGGAATTCTCTTATACAGAGAGCTAGTATGCGTATAACTATGTATGATATTTGTGACCAAAGGATCTCTTACAGAGAGAGTTCTCTTATATGGAGATCTCTTATAGCGAGAGTCTGGTGTATATACATATTGCGTGTAAATTTTTACTTATTTAGGCAAAGGTTTTGTAATTTACCTTAAATTTCCTGAGGCGATTCTAATTAGGTTACTATTAGGGTTTCGTGCATAGAGCTTAGCTACTAAGAATTCTCTTTTTTAAGGTATGACAAATATAGGTGAGTTATAATACTTAAATTACCTAATTAAAAACCCTTTACCTTCAAGTAAAGAAGGCTTCCCCACTTCAGTGACCGCGGTCCACCACTTGACCTTTTTGTCGTCCAGAGTGGACTTCGGCTGCAGGATTTAAAATAAGTTTACATTAAATACGAGAGTACTTAGGTACAAGAAAGTAATGTGTGTATTTACTAAACTTGACATTACAAATTACTCTTTCCCATGCACTAGCCTTTCACTTATCGGTGCTTTATGTTTTAACCCACCGTTGCAATTTGCTATTGCGGTCATCGATTACATTTTAATCGTACGATGCAGTATTATTGTTGGAAATTAATATTTATACGCGAATACATAAAAGTTGTCATACATATACACTGAACTCTAGCTATAAAGAAAAGCTATAAATCATCACAATCAGTCTCTTATATATAGGAATTCGCTTATTATCATCAATGCCAATCGAGGGCTAATTTATTAAGCGCTTGGGACTTACCCATCACGCCAAAACGATTATGAACATTGCAATACATAGGTTACAACAATACACCTCCAAATACCACTGACCCTTATGGGAAGATTTAACAGCAGACGTACTCTTTGATGTACAGCTTAAAGTAACGTAGTAATAACAACATCGAATAGCTACATATCTTGCTAAAATTGAGTCTCAAAAACACCTTCTAAACATTATAGATAGACAGGAGTATAGAAATAACAACAATAATTATACATATTCGTAAAAACAGGACCAAATGAGCAATTACCAAATAGTATTTACCGTGCAATATAATATTATATATACAAGATTATAAGGAGAATAAAAAACCGGAACAAGTTAACACTTTTACAGTGCTAGAAACTTGACTCTGATAATTATTTGTAATTGTGGGTAACATGGGTAACCTCTCCGGAAACCAGTCTTCCTTGCCATCCTCACTCGCCTCCACAGCAAAGAAGTCCCCTCCTTCTGGCTTGAAATATTCAATTTATTCGTTTAAGTCGGCTTGAATACGGTCCAACAATACCAACAAGTCGTTCAGATTGTCTTTCAGGCACTCAAAAGTTTCTATGTTGAATTTGCAATTTTAGAATAATACCACCCGGGCAAAATGAAATACAGGTTGCATAAACACGAGTGGATTGTATTGTGTTTGTATACACTGGTAAACTTACGTAAAAGGCAAATTTATAAAAATGGCTGAACGATCACGAGGAAGCACGTTTAAATGAGAATTGTATAGAAATACTTATCAAGATCTAAAGAATGCCGATAAGATAAGACAGCAAACTTTTCCTATGTCCTGTATCTACGAACACTAAATTGTGACTCCATATAGGAATTCGCTTATAGAGAGAGCTGGTATTCATATAACTATGTAATGATATGCGGGCTCCAAAATCTCTTACAGAGAGAGGTCTCTTATATGGAGATCTCTTATAGCAAGAGTCCGGTGTAATAAACTAATTAAAAATGGATTATTTCCCGAATTAGCCAGAATTAGCATTTGTAATTCATCTAATTAGTGTGAAAGGAATTATTAATGTATTTTGCTTTACAAACAACAGATCACTAAATTCGATTTTGAGATTCAGAAATCTAGAATAAAATTAAATACCTTGGTCGACCTGACTATTACCTTTTGTAACAGTCGACCAGCGCACGAAATCACTCGGGCAAGCCTCATATACCTACATATAGCGTTATAGAGGATAATTAACATACTAAAGGAATTTCGAATCAATTCAATTTTAAATTGGGTAATTTATTCTTCGTGCAGGTTTATAAAGTGCAATAACGTACACCGGACTCTCGCTATAAAAGATCTCCATATGAGAGAACTCTCCCTGTAAGAGATCTTTAGGGCCCACATATCATACATAGTTATATGCATACTAGCTCTCTTTATAAGAGAACTCCTATATAAGAGACTGATTTTGGTGATTTATTGCGTTCTCTTATAGCGAGAGTTCAGTGTAATCGGTAATATCAATTTCTTATCGTGAATATCGTTGTGGAACAGTATTCGTGTAAGCTTGATTTGTAAATAAACTGTAAAATATTATAATTTGTGAAATAATTTGACAATATTTCATAGCGACTCAAATAAGTTCAAACATGGAACAACCGAAGTTAAGCAGTTACAAGCATTGTCTATTATTTAATTCTATTATGGCGGTTTTAGAAATATTTCTTTTATTTTGTGTATACTCAGTCGACACTGTCCGTGTAACATTTTCGGATCTTCTACTGTGGGAGCAAACTTTTCAAGATTGTTTACTGGTAATATACACACCTAAAATTGAAATCGAAAACTTGGGCGCACTAACGGTCCCAGTTGTTTATTCAAATAATTTTCAGTTGCCGAGTTTGGAAACGGAGCCGTTTCATTTCTTTCATTTCCTTGGTCAACAATATGAATTGTCTACTTGCCAAGCTGTTTTTGTTTTGGATTCTCCCTCTGAAATACAATTAGATGAAAATCAATTCATTTCAATTTTCCGTTTTTTTCCACCCCACAAATCAAAACCCTACGTCACTTTAGGATTTGTGACAACGAATTTATCATTTTTGTTAAAATCTTTTATTCATAGCTTTGGTTTCGGGAATTCCCTTTATGATTTCGAAATGCTGCATCTCCATGTTGTTACAATTTGTCCAATTGCGTCACAATACCACATAAATTTGCACATCCACAAATGGTATTCAGCCTGTTTCAGTTGCTTCAATCTAGAAGTGCGGTATTTCATTATGAACAAATGCTTTAGGAGAGGCAACATGAGGCTTTGCATTGACAGACTTGAAGCTAAAATACTTCGAAATGTTCACCACACTGTTCAACATGAGTATGATTACAAAAATGGCGATTTGGTCAGTTGGGATAAAAAATTTATTACAAAATCTCAAACTTGTTTCTCGGACGTTGTTGTTGACCTGGTCCGGTCAGTGAGTATTTTTCAAATAATACATTTTACTACGATATCAACAAAAAGAAGCCACCAAATATTCAATTACAGTCAAGGAATCATATCTTTTTAACATTTAATATGGAATTATTGGAATCCTCTGGAACATTCCTCTTGACCGGATCGGCACGAATTAGATTCCTAACGTGCAGCGGGATCCAGCACTACGTGTCATATAGAATTTACATCAAACCATTCCAGTTTGAACTTTGGATGGCTCTCCTAATTTCTATCATTATATCTTGGCCGTTTATCAAATTATTCGGAAAATTTGACGGGAACTTGTATGCTTTTTCGCTGCCTTTACTTGCCCTCCTGGAAAATGTCGACGTGAACAGTGAAGCACTGAAAGTCTTTAAATTGAAAATGGTTTTGGTACCATGGCTAATTACTACAGTTGTGTTAACAAATGCTTACAGAGGTATCTTTACATCTGATCTTACTGCCCCTAAACCATTTTATGGCCCACAAAATTTTCAAGATTTGCAAAACATTCAATTGCTAACATTTGTGGCTGAAAAGTACAAAATGATGTTGTTCGCATCGCAATTCCGTGATGTTCCTGGTTACCACCGATATAATTTAACGAGTGACTTCAATAAAAGCGAGTATAAAAATCACAGGATACCATTAAAAACGTGGTTAAGCGTTGGGAACGGTACTGACCCCCGGCAAGGAGGTAACACAAATTTAGGAATTTGGCTCCATAGCATCATACTATTACTTGATCATAAAATGACGGCATCACAAGAATCCTTCAAGGCTCTCAACGAACGGTACAAATTTATTTTGAAGAACTTAGTCGTAGCAAATTCGTTTGAGGACTTTAATGTAGAGGACGAAATTTCAACATGTGACAACGTGGCTTTACTGGATTTCGAGCAAGGTCTTCAAAAATTTCAAGTTCCCCATTGGCGAGTCAAGACACTTAAACAGAGGCCATTTTTAATGGGTCAGGAAAGTTTGACAACAGGTGACGGTATTTTCTCGTCTACCAGATCCATTGGGAACGACGTTCTCACCTTTTTACAAACTCTGCTAGAGAATGGAATATTTTTGTGGGCAAGGGAGAGACTCGATTCGTTAAACGGGAGTAAATATGATTGGTACAAGTTACAACGAAAGCAGCCCGGATATGAAGTTTTACGGGCTTCTTCAAACTTTTTTCAAACCCTTTCATCCATGTACGGTTGTTTTTCCGTTTTCTTGGTGGTCATCTTTAGCTTTGAAATTATTATTGAATCGCATTATATGTATGAATAGTATTTGACATTTTGATTTACTTACCAATGTTTTTAAAACCTTTTCACTTTTATACTTGGTCTAACTAATAAACAACAATTTAAAAATATAGAAGCACTAACTCAGTGAAAACATAATCTTGAATCCCCTGTAATGTGAAGGAAACTAGATGTAATGCCCGAATCCATAAACTAACACTACAAAAAAAAGTAATTTGTAGATAGTAATTTGAGCCGCGAAAAAAGTAATTTGTAATTTGTAATCTGAGCAATAAGAAAATGCAATTTGCAATTAGTAATTTGAGCATAAAATGTAATTTGTAATTGGTAATTAGTAATTAGCAGAAATGTAATTTGGACAGCTCTGATAATATGTGGGCCCAAAGAATCTCTTGCACAGTAAATTCTCGCGAATAATAAATGCGAGAGTTCGGTGTATTAACTAAAGCAATGTTTTTGATGGCAATGGTTTGTATCGCCATATTCTAGCTTAGGAAAGTACAATTGTATTTGTATAAATATATTTACGTCATAATAATTTGCCTACGTGTGACTAGTTTTGTGAGCGTGTTTGGTCATGGTACGTGCATAGTTGGTACTTTAATTTGCGAAAATATTGTCAATTAGTTTTAATCGTAACACACTATAGAAAACCCGATGACAATTAGTTGATATAAAACGTTAATAAATAAGTTCAGCCAATAATTTTCGCGTGCAAAAAGTCAGTTCGTGTGCATTTTAGTCCTATTTGATCTTAATTCAAATGAAAAACGAGACACGTACTTGTGCCAGCAATTCTTGCTGGGATAAAAGCCTGTTCACTGAATGTTAAAGATAAATAACAATTTCAATAACTAAACCTAAAATATGTGACAATCTTTATGTGATACCCAGTGGTTGTTTAGTTGTGAAAGACCAGCGTTTAAATGGGTTTTGTTGTGGAAGTCGTAAAATTTATTATTTTATTTTCTTTTTTAAAAATAGCCGCAACTGTAGAGTTTCGCAGTTCGTTGTCGGATCTTTTATTTTGGCAGAAGACATTCCAAGATTGCTTGCTTGTATTATACACACCTGTGAATAAAATTGAAAATTTGGACGTACTAACGACTCCGTTTGTTTATATAAATTCCTATGAGTTCCCAGCATTTTTGAATAAAGAGCCCTATCACTTTCTTCATTACCTAGGTAAACAATATGAATTGTCTAATTGCCAAGCTTTTTTCGTGCTGGATCCAATGTTTAAAAAAACATTTGATTCAAAAAAATATGGATGGAGCTTACGTATCCTGCCACCTCAACAATCAAAGTCGTACGTCTTTCTAGCTTTTATAACGACGTATTTAAATGATTTAGTAACAGATTTCATCCAAAGTCTTGATTTACTGAATACAAGCCAAGAATTTGAAACACGATATTTTCATGTCGTTCTACTTCAATATACAACAGAAAATAACAGTTTTTATATCCATAAATGGTATTATATTTGTTTTGCATGTTTTAAATCACCAGTGCGATATGTCATTATGAAAACGTGCATGAAGCGAAAGAATGTGAGGTTGTGTGTAGATAAGATTGCTGCCAGAGTCGTGCGCAATGTTCACTGTTATGTATTAGAGCAGTATGAGTACGCAAATTCGAATTTGTTCAAACTGATGAACCCAAAATTGGTTACCAAATCTCATTCCTTTTCTTCTGAGCTAATTGTTAATCTGATTGATGTACATTATTCAAACATGACACTATACTACCAGATGAATCCGAAAACGTCGTCCCCGCAATTGCCAATACATTTCTGGAATCATATCATTCTAAGTTTTAATATGGGTTATTTTGAAACCTTTGGATCGTTCTTGCAAACCAGATCAATACATGTAAAGTTTCTCACTTGTAGCGGAATTCATCACTACTTGACGTACAGAATTTATATACAACCATTTCAGCTGGGTCTGTGGATTGCACTCGGAATTTCAATTATATTGTCTTGGCCAGCAATTAAAATATTTGGCAAATATGACAACAGCTTAAATGCTTTTGCCTTGCCTATACAAGCCCTCATAGAGAATTTGGAAATCAATAGTCAAATGTTAAAAGTATTTAAATTTAAATCAATTTTTTTATCTTGGCTCATCGCCACAGTTGTCTTATCCAATGCATACAAAGGTATCTTCACGTCTGATCTCACGGCATATAAACCATTCTGTGGTCCAAGAAATTTCAAAGATTTGCGGAACATTCAATTATTGACTTCTGTGTCAACGACGTACAAATCGAGTTTATTATTAGCCAAACAACTCGGCTACCCCGAGCTCGGATTTAAATATCCTTCGGCAAATGATTTTAATATTAGGGAACACCAAAATCGCAGAATACCGTTAGCAGTGTGGTTAAGGACGGGTGACGATTTGTTGACCGCTTTGAAAACAAATTTGGGAAGTTGGCTCTTTTTTTTCATATGGATTACTGAACAAACACCTAAATTAAGAGAATTTAAAATAGTCCATACAGGTATCAACGAACGCTATAGTTTTATTTTCAAAAACTTAGCAGTAGCAAATCCGTTTGAAGATTTTACAATCGAGGACGAAATTTCCAAGTGCAATAACGTGGCTTTTATTGATGTCGAAGAGCGTCTCCAGAGATTTCAAGTACCAGTGTGGCGATTAAAGACGCTTAAGCAAAGACCATTTGTAGTAAGTAAAGAAAGTATTGCAACAGGTGATGCAATTTTCTCGTTTCGAAGATCTATTGATGACGATGTAATGGTCTTTCTCCAAACTCTACTCGAAAATGGAATATTTGTATGGGTACAAAACAGAATAGCTTCATTAAATGGGACTAAATATGAATTGTACAAATTAAATCAGAAACAATCGGGGTACGAAGATTTACGCATTTCGTCGAACTTCTTTGAAACCCTTTCGTCGATGTATGGCTGCTTCACTGCAGTTTCAGTCCTGGTTTTTACTCTTGAAATGGTTACTAAGTGCGTTATATATGACAACTGACACTTTAATTTTGCTGCTTTAGCAACACGATCGTTTGCAGTATACATGTATTCGAAATTCTTTTGATTTTGATCACAAGCGCAACAAGAGCACATTAATAACATTACAATGGAGTCCGCCCCGGCGTCAAACAAGACATGACGTGCCTTGCCACAGCTCTGAAGTGAATGTGATTTAGCGAACAATAAAGTGAAGACATCCCAGTAAAAGTGATATTAGAGGGAAGCCTAGTGTGTGTTCGGTCTGAAGATATACTTTATATCGGTGTGTATGCGGTGCTTCTGGGGAAAAAATACCCGGGAAGGTATTTTTGCGGAAGTCCACCTTGCCTTTCAAAAATCATTACCAAGATTCCCACCAGGAAGAATACTCATCCGTATGCAAATGAGGAAAGAAGTGAAAGTAGAAGGAGGCAGTTAAATAGGGAAAGGGAGAGCAAAGAAGAGAGAGGTTGCACTCAAAAGATAGTGAACCACGGACCAGTGTGCAGTTAAAGAAAATTAGCGTGGACTGCTTAAGACGCAAGAGCGATTGATAAGGATACCCAATCTGCATATCTGACTGGACATTTCATTCCAATTTAACGTCCCACTGCCTCATCATCTCCTTCAATCGTCTTGCGGACCCGACCTAACTGACCAACATACATCTACCAAACTCTGGACCCTATTTGTACATATGTGAAAACTGGACTATATCCACAAACGTATTAAATCACTTCTTCTTCGACAGAGCAAGGCAATAAGAAACTTTATAGTTAAATATTAAGGGGAGGACTCCACCAGAAAATTCAAAAAGGGGGGGGTATCGGGACGCTCAATGCAGACGACAGATGAAGCTCCATAGAGGACTCGAGGATGCTAAGGTGCGCCGTGTATATTTCGCAGCTCATACGACGAACTGTACAGATTACTGGGGGATACAATTGTTGGTGGCAATCCACTGCACGGAGGAGTCACGCCAGACGAAGCCACCTTAGGCTCAGGGAATTGTGAAGTTATTGTGTTGTTAGATGTTGAGAAAATTGGAATTTATAATTGGCATTTTATAAGAAAATTGAAAAAATGTATGTAGATGTGTGAGTACGTAATGGTACAGCTGTGTATAAGCCACGGCCTTAAAACGCTATAGCAATAAATACAATACAATACAATAACATTACAATGATTTCTCGCTATAAGAGAACGAACGTTATAAATCACTAAAATCAGTCTCTTATATAGGAATTCTCTTACAGAGAGAGCTAGTATGCATATAACTATTTATGACATGTGGGCCCAAAGGATCTTTTTTAGAGAGAGTTCTCTTATATGCGGATTTCTTACTATCGATATTTGATTTGAAAATAATTACTAAAGCAAAATATTGGTGTGGCCATATTCTAGTTTAGCGATGCATAATTGTGTTCATATTAATATATTTCTCGTTATAATATCAATCGGCCACGTGTGGTTATGTAGTTTTGTGAGCGTGTTTGGCAATTCATTGCATGACATTGGTACGTATAGTTTAGGGTTTAAAATTGTGCATATATTATCAATTAGTTATAATTCATGATTACTCCACACTGCTCACAGTAGATAAAACATAATGTAAATTAGTATAGACATAAAATGTCTATAAAAAGGCGTTTAGAAACTGTTTATCGCGTGCAACAGAGCTATTTCGTGTAATTTTAATCCCATTTAGTTTTTAATTCTAAAAGAAAAAGAAACAAAGATTTGTGCCAGCACCTATTGCTGGGGCAAATATCCTGCTCACTGAATGTTAAAAATAAATAATTTCAATAACTAAACCTAGAAAATGTTCTTATAATCTTTATGTGATCTCCAGTTTAATAACCGTTGTTGAGTCGTAAAAGTGGAATATTTACCCGCGTTTAAATGGGCGTTTTTGTGGTAGCAGTAAAATTTATTGTTTTATTGTCCTTCTTAACTATAACCGCAACTTCAGAGTTTGTGCGGACTTCGTTGATGGATCTTTCATTTTGGCAGAAGACATTCCAAGATTGCTTGCTTGTATTATACACACCTGTGAATAAAATTGAAAATTTGGACGTACTAACGATTCCGTTTGTCTATATAAATTCCTACGAGTACCCGGCATTTTTGAATAAAACACCGTTTCACTTTGTACACTATCTCGGTAAACAATATGAATTGTCCACTTGTCAAGCCCTTTTCTTGTGGGATCCAGGGTTTAAAGAAACATTTGATTCAAGTAAATATGGATGGAGCTTACGTTTCCTGCCACCTCAACAATCAAAACCGTACGTCACTTTTGCTTTTATAACGACGCGTTTAACGGATTTAATAAAAGACTTTATTCAAGGTCTTGATTCAATGAATAACATCCTAAGATTTGAAACGCGATATTTTCATGTGGTTCTACTTCTTCGATATCCAGCAGAAAACAACATAATGTATATCCACAATTGGTATTCCGTTTGTTTTACATGTTTTAAATTACAAGTTCGATATTTCATCATGGGCAAGTGCATCAAACGACGGAATATGAGGTTGTGTATAGATAAGGTAGCTGCCAAAATCGAACGCAATGTTCACCGTTTTATTAACTTGGAGTATGAGTACAGATATACGAATTTGGTTAAACTGACCCCACAATGGGTTACCAAATCTCATTCCTTTTTTTCTGAACTAATTGTTCAACTGATTAATGTACACTATTCAAACATGACATTGTACTACCAAGTGAATCCGAAGGCGTCCGCGCAATTGCCGATAAACGCTTATATCATTCTAAGTATTAACATGGGTTATTTTGAAACTTTGGGAACGTTCTTGCAAACCACGTCATTACAAGTTAAGTTTCTTACTTGCAGCGGAATCCATCACTACTTGACCTACAGAATTTATATACAACCGTTTCAGCTGGATCTGTGGATGGCACTCGGAATTTCAATCATTTTATCTTGGCCAGTATTTAAGATATTGGGCAAATATGACAACAATTTAAATGCTTTGACGTTGCCGATACAAGCGCTTATGGAAAATTTACATATAAATGGTCAAATATTAAAAATATTTAAATTTAAAACAATTTTTTTGTCTTGGCTTATCGCCACAGTTGTCCTAACCAATGCTTACAAAGGTATCTTCACGTCTGACCTCACTGCATATAAACCATTTTATGGTCCCAGAAATTTCAAAGATTTGCGGAACATTCAATTATTGACATCTGTGTCAACAATATACAAAACTGCTTTATTATTATTGCAACATATCCATCCCCCCGAGGTAAAAGTTAAATTTTCTTCGGCAAAGGATTTTAACATTACGGAACATCAAAATCGCAGAATCCCGTTAGCGTTGTGGATAGCTTCGGGAGATGGTATTGACCCCGGTTCGGCAACAAATTTAGGAAATTGGCTCTTTTTCCTCATATGTCTTGATAAACAAATGCCTCAAATACAAGAATCTGCTAACATTGTCAACAAACGCTATAGTTTCATTATCAAGAACTTAGCAGTAGCAAATCCGTTTGAAGATTTTACAATCGAGGACGAAATTTCCAAGTGCAATAACGTCGCGCTTATTGATTTTGAACAGCGTCTCCAGCGATTTCAAGTACCAGTGTGGCGACTAAAGACGCTCAAGCAAAGACCATTTGTAGTAAGTAAAGAAAGTATTGCAGCAGGTGATGCGATTTTCTCTTTTACAAGGTCTATTGATAACGATGTAATGGTCTTCCTCGAAACGCTACTCGAAAATGGAATATTTGTATGGGTACGAAACAGAATAGCTTCATTTAATGGGACCAAATATGACTTGTACAAATTAAATCAGAAACAATCGGGATACGAAGATTTACGAATTTCGTCGAACTTCTTTGAAACCCTTGCGTCGATTTATGGCTTCTTCACTGTAGTTTTAGTCCTGGTTTTTACTGTTGAGTTAGCTACGGCGTGCTTTATATGTATATGAAAATTGACACTTTAACTTTGCTGCTTGCAGCTTTAGCAACATTATTTTGTTCAGTATACGTGTATTCGGGAACATTTTTATAACATCATCATTAGGAACAAACTTCACTGAACTCTCGCTATAAGAGAAAGCTATAAATCAACAAAATCAGTCTCTTATATAGGAATTCTCTTATAGAGAGAGCTAGTATGTATGCATATGACGATATAACTATGTATGATATGTGAGTCCAAAGGATCTCTTACAAAGAGAGTTCTCTTATATGTAGATCTCTTATTGCGAGAGTCCGGTGTATAGTCATTAAACTGGTAACTCTCGCTATAAATGAACGATATAAATCATCAAAATCAGTCAATTACGTATATAGAAATTCTCTTATGCACATAACTATGCATGTTGTGTGGGCCCAAATGATCTCCTACAGAGAGAGAGAGGGAGTTCTCTTATATGGAGATCTCTTTGGGCTAAAGTCCGTTGTGCATGATTCGTAAAAAATGCGCGAAAATACAATTTCTGGATATAATCGTTGACCTGGTCCATGACAACTATTCAAATAACACATTTCCCTATCATTATTAGTTTAGTCAGGAACTTTCTGAAGTGGTAAATATCGTCTATCCGTAAACGAATTACGCTCTAAAATATTCTGGGACATTTCTGCTAACCGAATTAGCGCGAATTAAATTTCTCACTTGCAGGGGAATTCAGCTGACTTGACATGTAGCATTTACACTAAACCATTTCGGTTTGAGCTATGGATTGCACTTGGGATTGTAAGCATTTTCTCTTCGCCAGCAACCATTCCATTCGGGAAATTCGCCAACACATTTGATGCTTTTGCTCTGCCCATGTATCCCTTGATAGAAAGTATAGACGTAGATGCTCCGCATTATATTTATTATAAGCCACGCTGCTAAAACAAATTTGAATTTAAATGCCTGCGCAGGCATATAAATTCTGTTTTGGCAGCGTGGCTAATCGACTCAGTAGTAATGACTAGGCCTGGGACCATTTCGCGTTTTTGGCCCTAAAAATTTCGCAAAATTACAGTCAATTTTTCGCGGTATTTCGC
>JAQGAK010002869.1:0-17584 GCA_034696945.1 Lipothrix lubbocki
TTTACCCAGCTGGGAATACTCTATTATGAATTTTTAATTTTATCGTGTTTTTCGCGATTTCCCAGCCCTAGTCATCAGTATTACGCAATTTATACAGCAAGTAAAATTCCGCTGTTGTTTCGGAAATCTGCTGCTGATGAGTCTTGTTGCATGTTGTAGAAAGGAGAATATTCACAGTTACTATAGGAAAAATGTCTTTGCATATGCAAGATAAACAGTATAGTTCATTTTACATTCTGAAATTTAAAAATAATATTCGAAAGCTGTAATCATTTCTATTGCTTTTTAGTAACTGTGGAGATAGTTATATATGCCTTTTCAACGTCGGTATTCTGTATATACCTTAGAATCTACGTCTAATGGAAACAATGCCAGCATTGCCAGTCCGCCAAGAAGCATACAAAATCTAAAAAGACAAAATGTCGCATATAATTTTACATGATTAAGTTAGCAGTTAGCATAGTAATTAATGTGTAACTAGATATCATTATTTTCAGCAGTTGCCGAAAAAACAAATCGTTCAAATAATGTATTCATGTTTTACGGTTACGTGGAAGATTTCGTAAACTTGATTAAGAATTGCGTAGCTTTCGAACACAATTTGTGTTCTTCTTCAGCGCAGAGTTAAGAATGAGTTCAAATCGTTCAAAGGTTTAACTAAAACTTACTTGAAATTCATTTAGCTGATGCCTGAATTATTTCCAATACTATTGATACACCCTGAGAATTGATAACCTTATCGATTGAATTGATTTCAGTAATTTTGAATAGTCAGAAGCTATACAAGGTAGGGAAATAAATAAATTATTAAATTATTATAGTTGTAATTGTAAGTTATAATAATTCATGCACGGGCCGAGGCAGTGAACTTAGGTCGCTGTTATTAAATATCTGTACTTGTCTCGTTCGAGCTGCACATTGTACATATTCGAGCATAGATCCTACCATTTGCGTCAAACCTTGCATTGAGCTGTCAAAACTTGAAATTCCAGATCTGTTATGAATGTTTCAAACAAACCTAAAGGCAGTAAGTTGATTAATTGTACTTACATATTTAATAATTGAATTTAAAGTTAAATGTTAAGAATGGAGCCATGGGTGAACTCCATCTATTTTATCTCCATATACCAAACGTATACATAGGTATATTCCCCATATATTTTGAAGTGCAGTTATTTATATAAACACATCGGCAGATGGCCCTTGCCGTCCGCTGTTTTTTCAAAGTGTTCCTCATGGAAATTCCGAATTTTATAAGTATGTATATTAATTATGGTACGGGCTTTTAGCTCATTTTATACCTCTCTAAAGCATTCCTAAGGAAAATGTTTGAATTTTAAATAATGAAATTAAATGGTAACTAATTTTTGGTGTTGATTATTTGTATTATCTTGTCAAGTATAATTTCGCATGCAGTTATTAATTACATACAAGTATTTGTTCCCAGACCCTTGGTTAAACTTTCTGCAGATCTAATTGTAAGCCCTTTTAAGCTATTTTCTTTTTTTTTTCTATGCTGAGTGAGCAATATTGTAAATATTTTATATTATAATTTAAGTATAAATTATTATTTAAGTATAATAAATAACGATTAAAATTAAATCAAAATAAATTAGTATTAATTTACACATTGGGATAATAAATGTAGAGTAATCTAAAATACTGAAAATCAATCACCACGCTTTATTGTATTGTGTTCTAGTTGTATATTAACATTCTCAATATAATCCGAATAAATTTATAATCCTCATAGAAGCTCTGCATAAAGGACGTAAGTATTTGACATGTAAAATGAATCCTGCCATTATGTCGTCATTCACCGGGTAATTAACTGAAATTGTACAATCTAATATCTAGGTCACTACACCATTTACATAGTTCAACAAGGTGCTACAGGTAAATTTCAAGGTCGCAATTTCAAGTTTAATCCCATCAATTAGCCCCGCACCGACCGCCCTCTCCAGACTTATTATTGTTCTGACGTCATCCGCCTCCCACAATATCCTGTCATCTTTCACATTCACACCATAAATGTATCGGAGGTGATGTCAGAGACAACAAGGATGATAGGGAATTTTGTTTCAATTCCGTTGTACAGTCAAAAGGTTGTATCTTTATGATGCGTTTTACCTATCCTGGAACGGATTTGATAACTTTCCCCACCCTTTTCCATTACACATACATACAATCGGTCGTAGTGTGTCTTTCTGCATGTAGCGCAATGAAGTTATATATAAGAGGACATGACGCAAAAGTGGATTCGTTAGCAGAATCCGACCAAATAGAATTCCAAGAAGGCAAATTACTTTGAAGAACAAGATCCATCATCGGATTCACATCAGTCTTTTGATCATTATCATTACATTGTGCTTCTATAAGTATGTATCTTATATCTATACTACAGCTATCCCTATATTATACATGAGTACATATATAACCCTATAGGATGTACATATTATAAGCATCCCTATGATTCCTTTATCCTGATGTGCCACCATCCACCATTTCAGCATCCTTCCTATTGTATACCTCCCCGCATAGTTGAACCGCAAATTGATCCTTTGCCATCAAGACACAAGACCCTTTCTCTCCGCTCTTTAGTCCTTGTAAGTCTTCAAATCCAAATCGTTTTTCTCAATGAAATGGTCTTTTCAAATGGGTGAAATGAAAGTGTCTTTTGTATTTCAGAACTTTGGATCTAATGATAATGGATACAACAGTCAGTCTTTCTCCAGCTTTACTTTTTGCGCTGCGTTAAAATGCACGTAATTGCGTAGAGAATGGTTTCGTACACCTAAGAATCTGTGTAGAGCTGCTGTTTTTTGTATTATCGTTTGCTCTAATAGATTTTAGACCGCTTAGTCTATTTAACATGAATTGGGCATTGTACAGTTAGCACCTAAATTTGGCTTAGCAAATTTAGCACTTCCATTTGGCTTAGCAAATTTAGCACCTAAATGTCGCTTAGAAAATTCAATATTTTCATGCGGCTCATCAAATTTAACACCTCACTTTATTTTGTCAGTATGTATTTGTAATTTGTTTCAAAAATTTATAGACACTATTGTGACATACCTTGATATTGTCTTCCTACCCTACCTATGAACATAATCAAAATGGAAAATACTGGCGCTAAACATGCAAACGTTGGAATTCAATTTACGTTGGAAATTAAAAGAGAAGAAGAGAGTTCGAATTCCTCTAAGAGACCTTGAACAATTTTCTACAGCTGCATTGTAACAGCGTAATTGACAAGTAACACGAAATTAAGGTAAATTTGACGCCGTTTCTAATATATCTTATGTGAGTCCATGTACAAAGTTTGTATGCATCTAAAATTGAGAATCAATTTGCTTACGTAATTAACCAATTTTGATGAACAATCTAACACACTAAACTATCGTGGGTAGTGTATCGGCCGTGAAGTTTATGGATGGCGTCCCTTTAAAACACCGCTTGGATAGCATCAGAAGTACATACATAGTGAGGTTATGCAAAGGCAATAACTTCATCAGTCCGGGTTAGGTGGGTAGGCACTGTTTTGTGTATTTCTAACATTTACTGCAAATTTTGCTCGATGTTTAGATCTCCAAAGTATGTATGTAGATATATAATTGTGCACCTATAGTAGTTAATGGTTTCGTTCATGCTTGAATTTTCGGCCAGACCAGCAGCAGAGCTCAGAGGGTTTCGTCAAAAGACACTCACTCACTCATCCCGCACTCCGCTCACGCAATCAAAGTTGAGTTTGTTTTATTATTAGGAACTTGAGCGCATCAGTAAGTTTGCACATGCAATCATGCAAGTTGTACGTAGGGTTTCATGTCTCAATTGGATCTGGTATCGGCAAGTTTGGAGTTTATCTTGTGTACATTCAGAATTTAGTTGAGCATGATTTATTATTTATGGCATATGATTTGTACAGTTTAGGACCGCCTCTGTTGTATTATCAATATTTATTTTACCAATTAGGAGATAATTTAGTACATACTATATATGTATAAATACGAATAATGCGCTTTAATAGCCAAAACTGACATCCGTAAATTAATTTTCTTTGTTTAAGAACAACAACTTACATATATAGGAAAAACAAACAAATTTACTCCGTATGGAACATTTCCAATGGAACAATCTTATCCCACAAGATTGAAGGAACATATGTATTATGACATTGGGAGAATATCATTTTGAAGCACTGAACACACAAAACTACATAGGTACATGCTTGTACATCCCGAGGATAATTTTACTTGTCAAAACTTTCGTCAATTTGCGTCAGCCAATTTCCGTTTCGCACATCAAACAGCCACACACAAACACGACACAGCACCTTCTGAACTACACACAATCCTATATTACATAGTAGTACATACATACATAGTTGGTGTATACATCGTTGCTACTTGTTGTTGTATATAATTCATGAATCAAAACCCTCAACCTGTTAAATCTCCCAAGCACTGCAGGGCCTACATGTGACGTCAGAATCCCACCCATACAAATAGGCTGCTTTTATATTTATGTTTTGAACTTCAGACTTTTGTATACCTATACATAGCTCTTGTCATTTTGTATAATATCATCGTTGAACAGGCAAATATAACTATCTCCACACAGTTGCTAAAATGTCATAAGAATTACTACAGTTTCCTCGTATTATTTTTAAAGTTCAGAATGCAAAAGTGACTATCTCGTTTATTTCAGCATATGCAAAGACACTTATGCGTAGTAACTGTGAATATTTCCCTTTCTACAACATCCAACAATAAGACTCATGAGCAGTAGAGGTTTCCATAGCAACAGTGCGGGATTTTGCTTCCCGTATAAATGCGCTGTACTCATGACAATGTAAACACAGAGGCCATGCTTTTAAACGAGATAGTCAGTTTTGCATTTGAATATTTGTGAAATATCTTGTATTACCGTAGTAATTCTTATTGGTTTTTAGCAACTGTGTAGATAGTCATATTTGCCTCTTCAAGGACGATCCATTTGTTGTTGTTTAGTAGAGTTACTAGTATAAGGTACAGATATAGATATAGTGTAGGTATATGTATATTTATATATGTACATCCGTATTATATTCTCTCCACATGATACGTCATGTCTCCTCTTGTTGTGCATTATTGAATCTTTATTCGCAACTCCTTCATCTCAGTATTCCTTATCCCCGGCTCCTGTCTTGTTATTCTCTTGTTGTATATGTCACCGCATATCAAATGTACCAATAAGGAGAATAGAGGTTGCTATTTCCAACAGATTTTCTCTTCTTTCATGACTTTCATCATCAATATTCCATATATGCGCTGCTCGTTACGCAAGGAAATTTCTGTATTCTCAGAGAATTCTTTATTATCTTTATATACAGGGAATCCCAACTATAGTCAATCCCTCAATGTTTTACGTTTAGCAACGACTTGGAAGTAGATTGTTAGGTATTCTCCATAAAGCCATTTTCAGGTATTCTATATATGTACATACAACATAAATATGTACGTGCATACAATAAGCGTTTCTATGTTGATATATGTACATATACAAATACATATATTGTGCATGAATAGAACCTGTAGAATATTCCCCACAACGTACAATCAGCTATCCAATATCCAGAAACGTAAGATCTTACGGTCGGTTTAAGCTCACAGGTCCTTCTTTTTCAAGTAGAAAAAAGGTCCTCCGGAGCAGAACGACAGCTGAGACGAAGAGCCTTCTCTTCACCGGTTCCTTTTTCCAATACCCTTGTCCTTGCATCTGCAGCGAGGGAAGTTATTATTAAAAATAGTTGAAGAAAGAAATAGGGTTTTGTATATTAGACATTTTTTAATTTACCATATATACATACATATAATTTATATACAGTGCACTCATATACATATATCTCGCACTTTCCACGTATTTTGTGTACATACTTGGAATATATTATATTACAGTGGAAATCCATATATAATGGAAATATAATATACAGAAGTAATAGACATGTAGATATATTAAATGGAAATTCGTCATACCCATTTGAAAGTTTTTAATATCCAATCTAATGGCCAAAGTTTGTGGCATGCAAAGGCGAGAATAAATTTGATTTTGGGAATAAAAATTAATTTCGTAAATAAATCAAATTAAACACCCAAAAAGAAGCTAACGCAAAAGATGCTGGGTTAGCGATTTTTCACAAAATATTTTACATTTTAATACCAGTTTAAGCCTAAATATTCAAATTAGTAAAATCTTAATTTTTGTATTTAATGTTTTATTTTATTTTACAGATTTACAGTACAATCAGCATTAATAGCCGCAAGAATTTTATGTTTTGCAATCTCGGTGGAAAGAAAGTTCAGAAATACTAAAAGATGAAAAAAGAATTTGGTATCCGAAAAAATTGTCTTTGGACACCACAATTAATATCCCACCACAAAAAATTCATCGTGCTACCATCAAATTGTGTTAATTCCCCGACCAGCAGATCAGGAAGCAACATATCAGCGGGGACAAGATGACATTCGAAAAGCGGTGAAAAGTTGGGGCTGACAGCCCGTAAGTGTAAAAATACTCTCAAGAATTGTATAGTGGAAATAGGAATAAGAAATAAAGAATCCTCCCAATTTCACCAAGTTTTTATCACCTTCTTTCACCCTCGATTGTGTGTGCGATTTCCCGTCCGCCGTGTATGTAGACACAAGAAACCATGTACATTATTAACGGGGACATTGTACAGGACATTGTATTACACTTGGATTTTGTACCGGAATCCCCAGAGTGCATCCTTGTAGAGCTACAATTTTTCTCATTACTAAAGGATAAGGATTGGGGCGGACAAAGGCTTTTTTTCTCGGAGGAGAAACAAGTGGAAAGAGACGGAGTCGACGGTGGTGGACGGAGGAGATGCGAGAACATAAGGCAGGGGATGACATGGAGCGTGTCTAATTTGAAAAGAATAGGCCCGCCCGCCTTTGACAACAGAGCAATATTTCAGTCCGATGCCAGGACCACTCATACACTTTTATTTAATATGATTTCAAAGCTATTATACGTACGGCGGATGCATTTATTGTGCTCATATGTTAATAATATATTCCTGATCCGATGATTTACTGTGTATATGTATAGTGCATGCGTACATATAGATACAGAATTTTATATATATTTTTGTATATTATACATCTGCCTTTTTTGTGTACATATACATAAATGCATGAACCATTTCCGTGTAATCAAAATTGAGAAGCTTCGATGCCGATAAGCCCTTTTTGATGGGGTTTATCCTTAATAAGTCCGCAATTATTGGAAGTCCTTCAGGCTATAAGAACATACTTTACAAAAATGTTAAGGAGCTCTCCAGAAAGAGCAGAATGTTCATAAAATTTGTAATAATTGGGAATGAAGTAGATTAAAATATGTTAGATTTCGGCGCCATTTTACGATTTGGGCTAAACAACGCGAGTCCTTAGAAGTAAGATAACAAGCCCGCAACCGTTGTAAAGATAAGTGTTAACTGTGGACGTATTATTTTATTTTTGAGTGTTTTAAAACAAATGACCGTAACAATCCTTGTTGCTAAAAATTTCTTGAAACTCGCTATTTTAAATTATGATTTTACCCGCCACTGTTTAAATTCTGGAGCTAAAAGCTCTGACCTAACCTAAAACATAAGCCGCCATGTCAACATTTGTTTATATGACCTGCCGCTTAAATTTCTGCTTATATGGCCTTCCAATTTAATGTTCTGTATGTTTAATTGATCCGCCATTTTAAATTCTGGTAATATATGCAGAATTGAAAATATTTTTGAAGCCGCCATTTTAAATTTTGGGTTCAATTTTAAATTTTTGGTTCAAAATCTTTAAACTCATTTTTTGTTTTTAAGCCTGTCAGTGCCTTCCCATGTTGATTATATAGACTGTCGATTTAAAGATTTTTATAACCGCCATTTTAAAATTTGTGCATTTAAAATCCCCGGTCAGCTCTGTTTTGAACACAATTATTAAACTGGCCAAGGCGTTGTAAAATGTTTAACTACAACAATGTTACTTATAGGATCCAACTGCTACCCTTTAATGACGCTATCTAGATATTGAAATTGAGGCCTAAAACCGGCAAATGGCCTTAAAATTAAGCACTTTATCCAAGTTGGATATAACGATTGTCAACAAAAACCGAGGGTAAATGCCCCAAAAAGGCATGTCTGGACACACAAAAGGCCTCTTCCTTTTACATTAAATGGTGGAATTGGAAATTGGAACAGATGACAGAACCAAACAACAATTTTCTCACCAAATGCGAAGTCAAAAAAAATTAAGAGGTACATATCAGGTGAAGATTCCAAAGAAATCCAGTATTAGGAAGACATTCTGTATACAAAGGAATCGAGAAAGAATACTGGAGCTCTTCGCTTGACGGACTGCGAGAGGAACCACAAAAAAGGTAAAAGTGTGAGGCAGGCGGAACGAGAAAGAATACAAGAGAAAGGAGGCAAGGCGGAGAACAAGAGGAGCGTCGAGAGAAAGAAAGTAAGAGTGGTATGTAGTAGGAGTGTACGCAGGGAATATTGTTAAGAGAAATTTATCACAAATGTTTCCCCTAAAACTCAGACGTCTTCATAGTGTAAAGAGCGTGCTAAACTCTTTGATTCCCTTCTGTCTCTTCCAATGATGAATTGCGAATTCTGAGCGAGGTAGTTGAAGGTACGGGGGAAAGTTGTTGCACACATCTTTACTTCCTTATGATAATTTATACACACCTATATAATACATATATAAATATAGAGACTTCCGTTTAAACTTATAGCTAAATGCATAAATGTTTCAGTTTTACTCCAGGAGACATGAGTTTTGGTGCGAAATTCGGACTTTCCTGGGGAGAAAGCGCATATCTTTAGTGGCTACTTTGGGTTTTCTTTGTGTGGGAAATTCGGGAGATGTTCTGACGTGTAAAGATTTCTATGCTTTGCCATGTATTAAAAGAAGTTTCTTTTTTATTACGTCAAACTTAACTTTGTTTTTTTTATTTCAGTGATCTTCCAATTGAAAAATACTCGTTGTTTTGTAATAAAATTTAGAATTTGAAAGCTTTTTTTTGTAATACAGAAATTCCAGTGTAATTTTAAATTATTTTTTATTACAAATATTTTAGATATTTTTTTAATTAAAAAATCATCTGAGTGTACTCCGTTAGATAATTTAACGAATTATTATAATAAATTAATTTGAAGCAGAAAGTTCATCAATTTTTGTAGGAAATATTGGCGAATTCCGTAAATTGCGAATTTATCAGGATACCTTTCATATTATTATACTTAAAAACACTGAGAGAATGGCGTAAAAGAAAAGAATTTTTAGCACGAAAAACATTGCACCTTACTTGCAAAAAGTATGTTGTTTTATACAAAAGCTACACACATGCACTTTCACACAATTGCAATACTGTCTAACGTGTGAATAGAGACTAAAAGGCCAGAAGAGCAGAAGCTCCGGCCCAGTATCCGATCCTTTGACTTTCATCTTTTGGGCCAGAAATTCCGAAATTCGAACTCACCGGAAAATCGTATGGAAGAGCAATGTGCAGATGTAGTATGGGGAGTAGTGCGGGAAATGTGGCTCATCGAAGTTTACTATATAACTTTCTCTTTTGAAGAGGTACGAAAAGGAAATTCTCCCTCTTTCTCTCTCCTTCTCTCTCTCTCTCTCACTCTTGTGAGGTTGTTTTTTGTATGTGAGTGCAACAGTCTTGCTGCGATTTCAATTCAGATCGGTTCGTTTTCTCGCTTTCTCTGTCTCTCTCTCATCTCCTCCTCATATCTTATATTGCTCCTGTCCCCTTGTACATTTCACGTTGCTCCAGGCATGACGGCTTTGCAAATTTAAGTAGAAATTCTCCTAAAATTTAAATACAAAATATTACGCAACAAGCAACAATAGTATTTCCGAAGAGTGCGTGCGCTTATGTGAATTAATAAAAAGATTTATTAATTTGAGTATTAATTAATTGCTGCAACGCTTCAAAAGTGCACTGTATATTCCGGTTTAATTATTGTCATTGTACCGTTCTTTAACTTCTAAGTATTGCCAACTTATGTAGAACAGTCACAAAATTAAATCGTTAAGAAAATTAAATTCTTCGTTTAGCGTCAAGATTTTAATAAAATTGTAAGGACCGTTTGGGATTTAATTGTGCCATGCAAAATTTCAACAGTGGAATTTTATTTCAATATTAAATGATTGTGGTTTTTAATTGTGTTAATTTACAACAAGATTGTTTTCCCATTAATTTCAATATTTTTAGATACCTTTGGATGATTTTCTCGAGTGATTGTGGAAACAAAATGCATGCGTGATTTACACTAGCGCAATTTTCTTAGCGCTTTAACGCCGTTTGCAATTTGTGTGAGTCACTATCATACTACAGGTCCGCAAGATGTTCTGGTAGTGCAACGTTAATCAATTGTGTTGTGATTTTGAAGGTGTAATTAAATTAAATGTATGTTGCAAAACTATTAAGTGATTTACGATTAATTGTGTTAGTGAATTCTAAATAATAATAATTGTTTGATTTTTACTTTGGATTTTGGATATTTTATTCTTTTTTTTAGGAAGTGCACAATTTGTTACCTTTGAAATATGTGTAAAAATATTTTCTAATCTTGGCGCCGTACAAAATAAAGTTTCTTTTGCGTTGTTCTCAAGCTGTAATAAGGAAAATGAAAATGTGTTAGATACTTAAGATGAACCAGGAAATGAGCCAGCATCACGAAAGTGCATTTATTAATTGTGGTTGCGCCAAATTGTAAAAAGTGCACAATAATAATTTCGGATCGTTAAAAGAATTCAGGTAAGACAATTATCTTCCACTTGATCAAAAATCAGAATAATTATTTTGAAAGGAAAATATTTAATTAAAAAACATATGCAAATGAAATAGAAAATTATTAAAATTCAATTAGAAATTTTATGAATTTTAGCAATACAAATTTATTGAACGTCAACAAAAGAAAATGTTACAAATTTAGAAGAAAATACAAATGAAATGTAACCAAAATATTTTAAAATCAATTAAAAATAATTATAAATAAAATTAAGGGAATAATGCAATTCAAAATATTAAAGCAAAAACAAATATACGCAAAAACAAAATCCGAGAAAAATATAATTAATTCAAAAAAAATTCGCGAATACAGAATCCATGGAAACGAATCAAAGATGAAAGCAGCGTAGAAATTAAAATGAATCATAAATAAGCGCTCACACATCTGCCAAGAGAAAAATGGGCAAAGGAAATAATAATTACTAATCAAAATTCTCCGCTCCAAAAGAAATTCCTTATTTGCACAACATCAACACTACACCGTCATTTCCTTTAATAACAGCACCAGACTTTAATAATTTCCCTTCGCATCCCGCATCTAAATATCCCTGTATATTAGCATGTAGTAAATATGCTAATATAACAATCCTGCCTACCTAATAGGACACGCAGGTAAAAGAAATCTTCGTCGGCCGGCGGAGCAGGAGGAGGGAGAGGCGTAGGGAATTGTACAGGAGGGAATAATGAGATCGAAAATTGATTTGAGCCAACTGGAGCGAAAGGGGAATCTGCAGGTTGAAAAGGAAAGTCAATGGCCAAACATATATGATACCATTTGTAAATAGGCAGAGTAACATATACAGATAATACACTTTTAAGTACACAAAGGACAAAATTCATCTAGACAGGCCTACCAAATTGTATTTACACACAATGCCTTTCTTTATAAAAGAAATTTCAATATAAAAATATTTCCGTATATTTCACAATCCATAATTTCAAAATCTGGAAATGGGGGAATAATAGAAAAATATGTATTATTAGAAAATTAAAACCCACTGAGACGTGTGTGTTCTGGAAGTTTTTTGTGAATTCTGTTGTTACGATTATGTATTTTTGCCGGTTGTTCAGAAAAATTGGGAAACCAAGAGCAAGGAATAATGGAAGGATATATATTTTTTCTTCATATATATAAATGAAGAAAAGAAAGGGAGAAAGGGAAAATTCGCAGAATAGAATTCGTCAGAAAATTTGCAACTTTCCCCCCGATGCATATCATTCGCATCGACGGGTCACACACATCAACCAAATCCATTTTTATAGGTGTAAGTGTGTGAAGGATTTATTGAAATTCCATATGTTTGTTTTGCTAAGCCTGCACAAATCCCATTTTATTATGCATATACATACATACAACCCCGTATAGGAGATATGCAAAATGTTTACGCTCCTGAGGCGGCAAACTCAAATACACGCCAATTGCACTTTCCGGGGATTTTTGATATGCATAGAGAAACGTATTTTCTATTCTTAAAATTATTTAAATTGAAATTTACATACTGTTCATATAAGGACTTATATGCATTTTAAATCTGAATTTATTTAATATTTTGTCATTTTTATAAAAATTTAATAATTGTATTTGAGACATAAATTCATGTTTTTATTTAATATTTTTATACAAGTTTTACTTATATCAATAACATTTTGCTTGGATTTTATATGCAAAATTGTATGTATTTTCACAATTTTATGTAGCTTATGTAACGGAATTTTCTAGGATTTATGTGGGAATTTTCCTTCATGTTTGTTAAATTGGAATTTTTATGCATGTATTTCATATGGAAATGTCTATGCATGTATTTAATAGTATGTGAGTTCTTATATAAAAAGTTTAAGCGGGGATCTTTACTTTATATACAAGAGGTTTGTACATGGGAATTTGTATATATGTGCTGTATAACGAAGTATAAGAAATTTGGTGTGTAAATATTTTTTATGCAATTATGTATATATAAAATTTCTGTAAACCTTGTTGTAAACTAGTTTCCTTTCCTTCTGCTTCCGTGGTTTTCTTCTCAAGTCTTGACACTTGACATGACGTCAGTTCATTGCATTTTATTGCTGCCGAATGGCTCGGAATTCAATTCTTCGTCGATCCTTGTCACAGCTTTCCGTCTGTCGATTTTATTTAGAGGTAACTGCAACGAAAATAAATTGTTGAAGTTCGGTGCCACTCAAAATTATTTGTCGTCACGTTGTGTCTCCAAGATCTAATCGTCCTATTTAATGTACGTGAGTTCTGTTATGCAACGTGATGTAGCAAATATTAATTTATAAAAATACTTATTATTCGCGTGCGCAATAATTGCAAGTGCATAAAATCCTTTTCATTTCATCTTGCCTGTATATATTGCAAAAGGACACTTAATATTTGTCAACTTTTTCCAGTTGAGTCTTCCATCACATTTTAAGAAAACTTGTGCCACCCACAAAAGTTACATTTGTCGAGGACGATTTCAGAGATGTTTTTTGTTTTTGAATTATAAATTGACAAGATGAGTTTATGAAAGTTTGGTTTGCATTTTTGGCCATTTGTCATGGCTCGATGCGGGTCAGAAACTTTGTTTTAAACAATTTTTACGCACAGGGGTTTTTAGCAGAACTTTCACGCCACTTGCTATTTTTCTTCTCGTGCCCGTACCATTATAGATGTCGTAATGTTTAGAAAAGAAAAGCGTATTGTGATAGACATCGTCTGATAATTTTAAACCGGAAAAATTAATAAACTATTCAAACATTTAAATAATACAGCCAGAATGAAAGTAAATAAATTGATATAAATTTTAAATTATTAAAAATTAAATAAAACAAATTCATATATGTTAATAAATACAAAAATAAAATGTAAAAAACTAAAAGGCAAAAATATAAATCTGAAAAATATTATTAGAACCACACAATGTTGTAATTCTTCATCTAGCCATGATCCAAAGAATTGAAAGCCTCACGAAGTACATTTCTCCTGTTTACTTTGCCCGAGTGCACCGAGTTGAAGTTGATTGTTTGACAGAAAAGCAGGGGAAAAACCCTGGGGTGACTTTTATATATTTTTTATATCAAGTCCAGATATTGGAAATTCCTCTTAAGGCTTTCGCTTTAAGGAGTCGTTCAATGAAATCGTGATGAAATGAAAATAATTACATAAATATAGTCAAAGTTTCTCGAATGATAATACCTTCAAAATACAAAGTTACAAAAAATAAATTTTAAAATAAAATTGTTTGTTTAATCATCATCTATAATTTATTATTGAACGTCCCCAGAAACAACCGTACCTGATTTTTGACTTTATAAAGGCTTCTTCATCTTCTTCAAACGCTAAAAACCTCGTTTATTAGCTTAACTTTTGTACGTAGGATGGACGAAGGGAAAGTAGAAAAAATATATAAAAGGGAAATCAAATAAAAGTTTTTTTTGTTTTTCTAGGCCCTTTTTCTCCTTTTGTTCTTCTCCCTCGCAAGTTGTACGATTTTTATTATTTTTATCCAGTTTTTGTGGACATAGGGAATTGGGGTCAAAAATTGAATCTGGGTTGTTTTATAACATTTTTTGAAATTATGTTGTGGACCATTGGCCATTGATTGTATTCGTCAAATAATACAACTTACCCCATTTGTTTTTAATTTTTTAATCTACGTTGTGAATTCTGATGATGACTTTCAAAACAAATAACGGCGTTGAACTAAGACACATATTTTTTAATTTGTATTATTGTAATACATATAACTAGTCAAAACAGACTAAATTTTTAAATAATCTGCTACAAAATATAAATTTAATCTAAACACATATTAGCAAATTGTTTGTTATTAAAATATTCAACATAAATTCAAAAAATTATTACAATTAAAAATTAATTCACAAATATAAATTTCAGCTCATTAAAACAAAATTAAATCCTGAAAACGGACAATTACAATATTGTTATATTTTATTATTTATATTATTATTCAATATTTCTACCAGCGGAAATGATCCACAAAACGTAAACCCAATTTAAAACAACGCAACTCTAACGCTAATTCCCAGCAAAAACAATAATAAACTTCATAAAACGCGACAAAATATGCAGTGCAGGCATAATTTCCTTGTGCAGAAGAGCAAGAGCAATATGTAAATTTGATGTGCATAAATAGCCAAATTCCACCAAAAATACCAACGCCAAAAACAATATTCGACAAGAGGAATTTCCCGTGACTTCCCTCGATTAAATGAGCCTGACCAAGTGACTATGAATTGAGATCGGGAGCTGCGCGGCGGGTCTGACGGAGTTGAAAAGGTCATCTCATGTGTCAGTGGCAGATGATGTGTAAATATGATTTGATATTTACGTCGGTGATGTCTTTCATATATATAAATTCCTGGAATTCCTATTATATTCCCAATTTCCCACCCCCTTTCCCAAATATCATGTCCTCCATTACATTTAAATCTCCTATATATTTTGCGCGTATTTATAATACACACAACTCACTACTCCCAAAACTTCCTTGTTTATTATAACTTCCCAGACACTCTCCTATATGCTCTCGCGCTCAAATTGTAACTAAACTCAGTCCTCTTGCTGCAAAAGCAAAGACTTAAAGAGAGAAAGCCCATCAAAGATCAAACATTTACTCCTGTCCTTTCATCTCTCGCACAGCTGTTTCATCATCAATGTTCCGCAGATGTAAGCAATAAGCAAAACTCCCCTTGATATATTTTTCACGTTCAATTTATTATAAGACCAAAAATATTCAGGTGCTCCAAATACACACAACCTATCCCCGCGCCTTGCCTTTCCCCAACAATATAAATGAAATTCTTCAATATGTATAGATACATATGCATAGACCACATTTACATATATTTGTACCTAAACCAACTTCACGCATATACAAAGCATAGCATTACAGCTATACACTCGTCCATTCCTTTTCAACATTTAATAATAAAAGCGAAATTCCAACAAAGTTTATTCCCACAGAAAATAATGCGCATATGAAATGCACACACACACACCTTTTCCAAAGAGAAATCAAACTCAGGGAGAATTCTTTTGGGGAGAGAGAATTTCTGAAAATATTTGCATATGGGGATATTTTCTCATGTAAACTGCACGGGGAGGATTACAATTCTTGTGGATTATGTACGCCGTTGCTTTAATTTACACAGCATCGAAAATTTACTATGACATGGCCAAAGGTTGAAAAATATTATAATATTAATAAATTCGTGACAAACTCTTATTTCAAGTTTTACCTGCTGTTTGAGCAATATTTTGACATATTTTTGGAGGAATATGTTATATAGACGAATGTAAAGTCACACTGCGAGTCTAAAAATCATGAGTGGCGTCAAGGCCAACAAAATTATTAAAAACTATTACGGAAAACCAAATAAAATAAACGTCACAAATATTATCGCATATGGTTTTAACAAAATTTAAAAACAAATTTAACATTTATTTTCCTGTATCTACTTAATTGTGAATTTACAATGTTAATTAAATGCAATATAATAAATGCTGCTAAACATATGAAGTTGTACGTAGTACGTTGTACAGATACAACAGAAAAATAAGAAGGGAAAAAAATGTACACAGTATTAAATATATGATCGTGTATAAATACAAAACTCATTGTCAATCGGGATGCCATTATCGATAGATGCAAGACATCTTCGGAGGGTTGTTGGGCTGGAGAGCCCGCAGAAATGGGGCAGACAGCAGGGCTTTCGGCTCCTGATTACCCAACTGGAACTAATGATTGCTCCACATTCCTCAACCGAGCACATAAACACTTTCTCCCAAAACTTTCATACATATGTATACTTACGCATACCTACATATATAAGAGTATATGCTCCTGCCAATGATAGAACTCCATATGGGTTATTTGTAAATCTTTTCCCTGTATATTGTAAACACATGTGTACATATAATACATATAAATACATACATATCCCGGTTAGCACCCTATTTTCCATTGTATTTCTGGGCCACGTGCGAGACGATTGGAAGGATTTTTAAGGAGCGTTTAAGCGCTTTTGGGGAACTTTAGGGAGGAAAGTATTACAATATAATCATGCTTACTATATCTATTTGGTTTTGGTGTTATGGTTAGTCCTTCCATTTACGAAATACCCGCGTAAACTTATATGGACAATTTACTACACTACAGCGCATTACGGAAATTTCAAATAGCGTGGGGCCAAGGATAGCTTGTTTGTTATACTTTTTGCGTTTAATACGGACCAATTTTCAAGCGTTTGTTTTGGGGTAAGTTTTATTATAATGTTCTACATGATTAGTACTTTAAAGATTGCGCTATTTAGTTTAAAAGCTGTACGCACCCAAGAAAAAGCCTGAGCGGCGCCTAAATCTGCTAAATTAATTGTCAAAGAAATTTAATTTACATTAAAATTCCCGTGAAACGATCAATGAAATTCAAGCGAAATTAAATAATTTCAATTTTGCCAAACATTTAATTTTATTTAACCAACGTGATATTGAGTAAATCTTCTTTACGCTCACGTATAATTTAATTAAATTGAAGAAGGAAAATGAGTTTCCTTCTTCAATTTAATTAAATTATACGTGAGCGTAAAGAAGATTTACTCAAATTATTGCCCTTTAAAAGGGTGAAGAAAAGAAGATAAGAAGATTTTTTGGTAGCGGAAAAAGCTACCGAATGTGGTTGCAATAGCCACGGTTTTGTTTGAGACAATAAAAATATTTTTG
>JAQGAK010002870.1:0-17573 GCA_034696945.1 Lipothrix lubbocki
TAGGTTATAATAATTTGGTAAACTAACGAATAGATTTTCTGATGCAATCGAGCCGGATTTTTTCTTGATCAAGAATGTACACCTATATGTATAATATAAAATGATTTCGAAAACAATAAAACTACTGATACCATCGCCGTTACGGCGATGGCTTTTTCTCTAGTCCAAACATATAAGCACTAAGAATGCGATGGAAAAATAATTCGCAACTTAGGACTGGAAAACAGAGACAGCCAAGTTACCGCAGTATGTATTCTGACCACACTTTAAACAACATAAAACAACATGGGGACATTCGAAAATAAATTTGAACACGATGAGAATTTTAGGTCAAAATATAATCTACCAATGTTAATAAATTAAAATAACAAATAAAATTCCAACAAAAAGATATCCCTAGTCAATGATTTGGTGAAAGCGTTTCGTCTTGAAAATCCTTGAAAACAGACCATTATAGTAAACCGGCATTTTGCATCACTCACAATTAAGTTGGTTCATGTGTAGCCATGATTATTTAGGACCTGACATTTTTTTTAATTAATTATACATAAACAAAGGTATATTTGCAAAGCTCTTGAATCTTTGCCGTTCGGAGCACGGGCGTAAGCCTTTTTATGCATTTATCACCCAGGCGTAATTTCATACAAAAGTCATTCAATATTAAACGGACAAACTAATTTCAACTGTCACCTGTTTCAGCCAAATAATTTGATACATCGAACTTACCAAACATGTAAGTAGGACATAATAACAATATGTACTTTATAATTTTATCTTAAATAAACACATTAACAACTCATTTTACTACAATAAAGCGGAAACATCTAGTTTTCCCTTAATATAATGGAATATTGTTGCAATAAATTATTTGGTCTTATTCAATCAGTTATGAACCAAACAACATGGAAATCTCGAGCCAGTCGTGTTCATTCTGGCTTCATCAATGTTTGGTAGATGACTTTGGGGCAGCAATATATCACCTTGTCCAAAATGCAATGCATCGTTATGTAAATTTAGTTAATAGTCGTATTATAGATTTTTGAAGCTGCAAAAGCTTGAAAAAATAACGTTAACGTTTGAATCTAATTTAAACAGAATTTTTGGTTAGAAGTAGATTGGGGAAGTCAGTTTTTTGGCTGGCATTCTTGACTAGAATATTTTTTGATTACATCATATTGAATGTAAAATAAGCTGGTGGAAATATGTTTAGGCGGAATTAACATAAAGGGGCTGAACATACTTTAGTCGATGATACTATTTCGTCGATAAAATTATTTGATTCTATCTTCGGGATCCCGAACATAAATTGTTAATATTAACGACCAGTCTGTAAACTACTAGATGCTTTTGTAAAGTATAGAGATACACAGGTATCGCCAGAATTTTCATAAGAATTCCCAAACTTTCTTATCACCATCGCTATTATAATTAAGCTTGTCAGCTTGGTCGAGATTGTCCAGCGGCAGCGGCCACCTGAAGCTGAAATAATATAATCACCGGTCACCCGGTTAATAAAGTTTGAATTTAAAGCTGGCGGTCTAGAGGTTACCGCCATTGTGGCTTTCGGGAAGACACACATGTCATTGACATTTGTGACGATTGACTGAATAATCAGAAAGCAGGTCACGGAATTTTAATGTGATTCTACAGAGTACTTATAGACGTACATTGTCAGGTTGTAATACCTTATTAAAATTATTAAAGGTTTATAAATGATAGAAACTTTTACCAACTGATAGACCCTGAGATGAAACCTATAGGATGCAAATATGATTTAGCAGCAGCAGCGTTATAAATTAGGAGACAGAGTACAGGAGGTTTGCGGACAGGTTAAATAAAGACTGCAATTATTACCTGCGAATATGAGGCACTTAGGTAGAAATAAGATGCAAAGATGAGAAAAATTGCGGATGCGACTGAAGTGAAGAAGATCAGATTACCCAGTTCCATTATAATGAAAAAGTGTTTCTGGGAGTGCCTGTTTCTTCACTATACGTGTCTGGAGTTTTTCGGCTGGTTGAAGCAATGAGGGACCTCATGGCCGAAATTCTTTAACCGAAATCGATAATCCTAGTCCATGCGCTGTTACATTGATTACCCTATCCACAAGTAGGACTTTCTCAACCTTTTGCTTTTCCTCCTATAAGCATTCCACTTCCTCTCTTCCCATCCATCACATCCAATTTCCTTCCTCCATATAATAAATATATCAATTCGTAGCTCCGATTGTAAGTATACAATTTATTGTTATTCATTCACTCGAAATAATTTACATCCAATAGTTTTATCATCAGGTAAAAACTCCCAATCTTCTAAACTCTTAAGAACTGAATAACTAAAGTTTACATTGTGTGCAGAGGAAACTTCACCAGAAATTTTTTAGCTGGAGAGAACTTAGCGACGAAAGTATCGCCGGAGAAAATATCGCCCAAATCGGACAGCACCGCCGTAGATAATGTCGCTGGCGTAAATATCGACTTAAATTTAACCTCAGCAATCCAAAGCGTTACTTATTTAAGTATGTTTTGCGTATGAGCGAGAACCCTAATTTAAAATAAATAAATACGAATACAATACTAAGTTTTTAGTGTTTGTATTGTATTCTGTTGTTTTGTCTTGTAGTTATTATGCGTAAGTCTATTTTGTCCATTCTGAACATATTTTGAATTGATGATGCATTTATTTGTATTGATAATTATTGTAACTATTCTGAATCAATTATAATTTTGCCAGGTGCCGCAGTGTTTCTAATGTTGGGTGAAGTTGGAAATTTTACGATAGAAGTCGACCTACATGACAGTTGCTAAAACAACGTGTCTTGGAAATAAACTATTGAAGGAAACTACAGGCGATTTTTTCTCCACGTTATGGCGATATTATCTCCGCGGAATCTGGATCGGAAGCAGGAATTTTGCAAAGTTAAGCATTGAAAAATTGCCACCGTTATTATTGAATAGGTAAACAAAAATAGATACTTTCAGGCACACAAAACGAACTAAATTTTCGTATTACAAACTTAGTTTTACGGTGATAATGAGGAATTTTGATTGACCTTTAAATCTTTATTAATGTTTATAAGAGCAATATTGTGGGAGCTGCCTTCAAACGGCTCAAAATTATGAATTCCAATTTTTTTGAGTTTAGGAAAGTATGATAAAAGTATAATTTGAGTATAATAATAGATTATTTTTATGGTTTCTTCTCTGAATTGACCAGTAATGAATTAAAAATGTTTAGGTATCCGAAGTTGATGAGCAATGAATCAATTACAACCAAAACGAGCAAGGAAGGCCGTTTCCTGGCTGTCCATATTAACCCCCGCAGCTGCCATTCTCTCGGTGATCAATGTAACCATCTCAATGAGTACAAGTGTGTGGTTGAAGACGTCTGAGCAAATATTTGTGGACTCACCTAATTCAACGGCACCTAGGAGTGAAGTACCTCGAACCAAGAGGACTGTATCGGGTTTATGGAGACTTTGCGAGTACCACAACCTTAGTAAGTCTTATATATTGATTTAGTTATTAATATTTGTCAACTGATAACCTTGAATTAGTCACGACGGAACGTTTGTTACTTATCGTTAGTCCAAAACAAGAAATTATATGCATGAGGGACATTTTAATTAATAAAACGTTTATTAATATTTCCAACTATCCATATTAATAAATCCTTTCATGGGATGAGTTATTTGTAAAACTTAACCCCTCTGCTCTGGTTAACCGTAGAATATTTACCAGTTTCAAGTCTCTCGGCTACTTACTACAATTAATTCTTAGGCAAACTACAGAAAACGTTTCTTTTTGATACTCGAGAGAAAGTCTGAGGAAACTTTATTCTTATTTTTTGATATATTATTGTATTTGCAATTTATTGATTTTACCATGTTGGACTACGCTGTCCTATATAGTAAAAGGTTGTGCTTAGTCGTACTTGGATTTATGCTTGGTTCTGAAATAAAAAACGTGTCCAATAAATAACCAGAGAACTACAGATACATATGCTTTAGGGATTTGACAGCGGCAGGAAAGAGGTTTTCTCAGTGAGCTTACCTATTGTCACATCCAAAATCCAGCTCAATTTATGGTTTTCTCCAAGGCTTTGAGTAGCAGATTTCCAACTGAGTCATTATTTCGCCTTTAGTCGCTTCTTTTTCCAGTTAATGAAAATCTACAATACAAGTGTTTAAAACGGGACAGTGAATGAGACGAGGTAAGAAGTAAAAGTAAGTCAAGTAAGAGGAGAGCTTAAGCAGTCCCATACACCAAAAACATTTATTACAATTGAACAATAGAAGGATCATAGCTTTCTTTCCTCGTCACATCAAACTATTGCACAAAGAAAGCCTTTCCTCCATTTACTTACTTTCATCTCTAACTGCTTATCTACTTACTGTGATTCCCCAGCCTGTCAAATATTCCCCTAAATCTCTCATCTTTTAATGGTTTCATGTAGAGGATGGCACATAACTCAGATAAGCTATACACCCATTCCCTGTATGCTTCTTAAAAACATTCTTGTACTTATATGTACATTACATAAGGGCGTATCATTGCGAATCTACGGATATTAAATCATCAATAACTTTAGATTTAATGTATGTATGCACTTATAATTTGTAGTAACAACTTTGAATAACACAGTTTGATTTACTCAAATTAATTTACATACTAAATTTGCAACACTTGTAATAATTATATATTGAATAATAATAATAAATTATTATTCAACTTTATTAGGATAGTCTCAGACTATTCAATGTTACATTGACTTCTAATAGCGGAGACTTTTTTATAGTACATAGATTAGTCCATAATCATGAAAACATGAATAATTGTTACACCATGATCAAATATTCAAAAATCAAGTATTAAGTAGGTTTCCTAATTAATTTCCCAATTATTTATTATTTTTATTAGTTGATCTATTCAGCTGAATTTTTTTTCTTGAATTCACTTGGAGTGTCTGAGTAGCTGCTGGACGACTGTTCGACATTTTTAGCGACTTGCATTGAAAATATATTGGTAGCTCGCACTCCGTACTCCTGCTCGTCCTGCATATTTGATGAAGAAAGGTGACTGGATGGTAAAGAATGCAGGTTTTATGCGTAGAGAATATATAATGTAGTGACAGGCTCGACATTATATCTATGTATATCCTCCAGCTGGCTAACTGGCTTCAAATTCAGTCCAAAGGTATTATCACCCTTTTTATACGGTCAGAATTTGTAACAACACATTCAGTAACTTCAAAGCTATCCTGAAAGCACAGAACCCAAAATTTATACATAATCCTATAAATGTCAAAAACTAATAGTTTGCACCTAAATAGACCTTTTTATGAACAAAATGGATTGTTCAAAAATCTCCATGTATTTAAATGGAGGCCCTGAAGGTTGTAATCAATGCGGTTAAAGTAATTGGTGGGTCAAATAGCTGACCATTATTAAAAAATACGTCTTTCAGATTCGGAGAATTGATTGTAGCCAAACCGATTTTCATCACAACCAAGTCGACATTATACTCAAAATGAAAGGAATGTAGGACCCGAATATAATATTTTGAATATATTAAGAAACACGTGTTTAAGTTTATCAATAACCTTAGCCTTATTTATGTATTACAATTTGCTTTGTCCTGCCCTGGAAACATTGGTTGTGAGTCAGTTGATTTTGTACTATACGGACTATTAAACTGTATTCAAAACAATAACAAGCATTCATTAAAGTTCATTTTCAAACGGTGGATTCAGACAGTAGGAAAATCATTACTATATAGTATTTACAATTACATATAGGACACTCGTGTATTATTTCAACAGTAGGGTGAAGAAGAAAAATCGATATAAGATAAAGTCATCGTCTTCTATTATGAAACGTTCCAATGGTAAAAGGTTAATTTTTCCAGTGTGCAACGTTTTGATGAATCTCCAAGTTTTATAGATTGTTTTGAAAAGTAACAAGAATATAATTGGTTTAAAAATGATCTCGTTTCAATGTCAGTTTTGAATAGTGAACTACTCCTGGGCATCTGGTCAGGGCTGCCTCGCTCAAATTAAGAATATTGGGATGATAATAGATATAATTGTGGTTTTGTTTTGTTTGGGATCGTAGCGGGCGTTAACACGACGACAATCAATTGTTTTACCATTGATTATTTTGCCAAGGAGCGATACACACCTGAGCCTCATGATTCGACAATGGCAATTCCATGTGAGTCTCCTAGTGTCTAACTGATTGCTTTAAATAATCAAGGTGTTTTTATTTTCCTCATGTAATGGTGAATGTACACAGACACTGTCACGAAGGCTGGACCACTCTTCTTTGCAGCTTCCTTTCTTCTGATATTAGGAATCCTCTGTGCTATACTTGGCTACATTTGGAGACGCAAGCGAGTTGCCACCTTCATCGCTGGAATATTATTCATAATTGCTGGCAAGTCATCCTTCAAGTCTCCTCCTTCATATTTATAACTTCTATCTCTAAATAATGTAGAACAGGCCTGCTTATGACCACATGATCTTATATATACTTATATACAGCTATAATTAATTGGTGTGTCTGTTACAGGCTTAGTAATGCTTATTGGGATGGTTGTGTACCTTTCTGTTCTACAAGCGGAAGTCGGGCAAAAGCTACGTCCCCGAAATTCCCTTGACAAACCATTGTTCGAGTATTATTACGGCTACTCTTTCATCTTGATCGTGGTGGGATTCATGTCTACTGAAATGACAGGAACTTGTGCAATTTTCTGGTACATATACTGGCACCAGCTGGACTGGGCTGAGAAGGCGGGCAATGACGAAAAAATAGGTAATCAGAGAAATCAGCGCCATCCCCGCAGACCGCATCACGATCTTTCGGGACATCGGCATCACCGTCACCCCCGAAGACAGCACTCACACGGCATTAACAGCACATCCACTATCCACGAGTTTCTCAATAGCAAGGACAGATATCAAAACGATCTCCTTGATGGAACACATTACTTGGACCGGAGTGCTAGTAGTGGGGAGGAATATAAGGACTCGATGTGGGAGAACAGGCCCTCCAACTACCAACGACACAGGTCAGCCAGTCACAGCGGAGTGCAGTCAATGCTGGTCTGTGCTGATGCTGCTGTCAATTTAAACTCACACTATCCTTATGGCAAAATATTCCCCTGCAAGAAACACGGTACAATACCTCCTCGGTATTACTCCTCAAAGCATCATCATCACTATGGTCCTCTCTTCACTCACCCTCATGCTCATTCTTACGATGAATGCTCAGTCTGTCCCTTAAACAGCAAATGCCCTAAGTGTAGTCAAACCCACCACTGCAACTTCTTCGAAGACGATCTTCTGCTGGATTTAGACCTGCCCCTCCCTCCACCTCCCCCAATACCTAGAGACATTACATGTACTACAACTGTTTCAGGCGATGAGTATTTCCTGGAGCATGGTCCAAATGCCACTGGAACTTCTACTACGCCCAATTCTTCACGAGACAGGAATACCAATAGGGATCATCGCAAAACTACTCCTGTATAGCCTCGGAATGTCTGGAATCTGAACTTTCCCTTCATATTCCATACATTCATCTTCCAACATACTTACAATTAACAAACATATCTTCCCATTCAGTCACTGCCCGTGGTAACGGCACAAAACTTCGGCCAGGGTGCTTGTGTTATGGGAAAACTACTTCGGAAAATTCACCGGTCAAAACTTCTCCCACGGAAAAACATCTGCAAAATATAGTATCGAAAATAACGAAATGGGCCATACTTCCTGGTAGTTTATTTGCCAAATGATGCACATAGTATTTTGTGCCTACTGTCGATTCCATGTAAACAAGTCGATTAAATTATTCATATTAATATGCTTACTAAATTGAAAACTCCCCTGAAATAAGATACAGAAAAGTACAATATAACCGCAATCGCAAGAGTATTATGCCTGGATGGCAGACCTTTGCTAAAGTTTTATTCAGATTCACAATCTACAAAAAGCTATCGTCGTAACGGCCATGGTCAAGTTCATTGAAATCGGGGACATTCGTTACGCCCAAGTCTAGCTTTATATTTCTTCTCCAATACTCGAAAAAAGAAAAGAACAACATAAACTGCTAGTAGTATGCGTTTGTGAAAGAATCTTTACACGAGCGCAGCTTCGTTTCAATGGTCCAAAACGAATTTATTGAACGCAAACACGTACATGAATACAGAATTCTTGTTTTTGGTTAAGTGTATTTCAAAAATTAAAAAAAACAAAAACCTTAATCAAAATTTTGTTGACAAAGAAAGCAATATATAGGAATACATTTTCATATCACGGACCGCATTTTGGGGCAGCGCAGATGGCTCTCTTTGGTACATTTCCGGGTTGTCCTTCTGCACCTCCCGTAATTACTCAAAAATAATTAGATCGTTTTTCTCACCTGTCAATAGAGATCGGAACATTTAAATTTGGAAATTTTTCTTTTCCTCAATTCAACTAAAACAGTTCATTTTCAATTCAGTTCGGAATTTCTTAAGTCATTTAAATTCACATTCACTGTACTACCTATGTACAAACATGCTTCCAAAGTGTAAACGTCACATACGGCAAGCGAATTTTATACATTGTGACGTTTAGACTTTTCATTTTAATCCATATTGGAATTAAGGCTTTCGATTTAGTACATCTGACGATGAGTAAACAGACGTTTCTCTGATGGGATTTTTACACGAACCCTCGTTAATTTTTCGTTTTCTAATGAAACGGACTAAAAAGTAGTTCAAATAAAGCATTGGTATTACGCTCTGTAAGGACGATTAACATTTTCTGAAAGAGCATGTATTATTATTGATGGTATAAACAAAAATTGATTTATTGCTGAGACAACTTGAATCGAAATTGTAGTAACCAAGTGAAATATTTTAATATAATCATTTTATTTATAATTCAAAGTGTTGAGCTCGCAGGACAATACAGTATTAATTTATGTAAAGTCGTGGAATTCCAGGTTAGATATTTTCTTAGGACTGATTTTTACACCATGATCCCTTTAAGTGCTCGGTACTAAACTTGTAGAACAAATATAAGTAAAACAGCAATGCTAATTAAATGGTAGCAGTAAGGTTCCAACAAAAGCCAACTACAACTACTAACTAAAATGTTTTTGACTTTTTCCATTTAATCTCAGGGCTTCACCAGGTTTTAGTTTAGATTCAAGGCTCCAAATGACTTTATTAAAATTAAAGAATCTGTTGGGTTTTTATGTATCACGGAGAATTCTTGTAACGTGGATTGTTTTTTAATCCCGTGTAACGCTGTCAATTTTGAGGCTGAACGTGAAATTATCTAATATGTAAGTATGTACATATAGTTACGTGTAAAATTGAACGTCATCAGATAATATTATTTGACGATTAATCTCTAGTCTATGGGCACAACTCGTTGATGTGTTGAATCACCATTATTTTTCATAATTACCGCACGTTTTTAATCTTGATTATAATCTTGAATATAAACACATCATAGTTAAAACACTATTATGTCATTAGTATTACATCACATCATCAAGAAAGTTTTGTCCCGGTAGTCTTTTTATCTTAGAGAGTTTTTCACTTCCATATAAATGTAATGCATTCCAATTATTTATGAGACGTGCACTGTGTTGTATCTAATGTACGCCTTTATTGTATTAATCTGATTATTATATTTGATTGTACAATGTATTTACATAGCCACCAAATTTCTCATTCACTACGTTACGGCTAATTTGTTAGTATGCGTAAAATTGGTAAATCACTAGAAATCATTCGTCTCCAAGATTTGTAAGAACAGCCATTAAAACAGTAAATTTAATCTAAATTTGTGTGAATTTGTTATTGTTGTATTATTGCAACCTCAGTGTGATTGACTTCTGTCCCTATTAATGTTAAATGGCAATATTGAATATGTATCGCGTATTTCGTATGGGGATGTATTTCAACCTTCTGTGAATGTGTAAACATTAATCACCAGTAAATGTACCAATAGTAAATATAAACTCATCAACAAATTTTTGCATCGACAGTAAATTTATACAATCATTAGTAAATTCATTAAATCGCTAGTAATTTTATTACATCACCATTAAATAGTTCAAATCACTAGTAAAATAAATTGAATCTCATGGAATTATTGAAAAACCAGATTTGATAATATTCTGCGGGAAGAAGCATACTACATAATTGGAAATTGCAAAAATAGAATAACTATCACTGATCACCGTGCATGGTTAAGAGTCAACGGTTCGCCCCGACTTGTGAGCTTCCTTCCAAAGCTACTGGCGGGGGTCACTCCGCATTAGCGCCACAAGTGTACGTTGAAAAAGGGATGGGAATGTATTTTTTTAAAATAATTAGAGTTAAGGATACTAACTGAATAAAATAATCTTGTAATGCATCTCAGTCCGTTCATCTGTCTGTTCGGACTTCAGTTTGCTATTCCATAATAACTTTGTTAGTGTTAGCCCTATATTTTGATATATTCATATTTGGAATGTTGTTATGGCAAATGATGTCACTGAATATTAATCTCAATTCTAAACAGGGTGGTCAAAATCATTGATGCGTTAGTTAACGATCTCTCACGTAATTACTTAAATTCGTATACCTAACCTTGAATTTACATTGGCGCAATCGAACCAATCTCAAATGGGATACAGCCAATGAAATAAAAAGATCAACAGTATGCAAATTCGCAAAGCAGCGTTTTAAAATTCCAAATTCTTTTACAACAAGCCATTTGAGATTGAATAAGAATTTCAAGTACAGAAACGCCCTAGACGTCAAGGGAATAGGGAACTGAAAATGTGGAATTGGATATAGTGTGCCATTGCAGACTCCAAAAATCCCGATTTCAAAGTTTACGAGAAGAAACGATTTAAAAAACCGATGGTTTTTAAGTTTTTACTATTAATAAAGTGTTGTGCTCAGCGACCATGTAGTTTACACGTTCTCCAAAGTTTTAAATTCAAGGTAAAAACTTTAATTTAAAAACAATGATAAAATTCACGAATTCCAAGTTTCTTCCATGGCAATCACCGACTATTTTGTCTATGTACTTCGGAAATTCCATTTATGTAATTTTTTTTAACAAACACAAAATTTTGATACAAACGAATACACTGATCTACTTTCAACAAACTGGTGGTTTAACTTTGAGGAAAAACTTGTTACTATTTTTTTAATTCAAAAAATTTCAGGATAACCTTATTTATAACTTTTTCATAATACGAATATTTAAGTTCGAAATATCACATTTATTTTTTAAAACATTAATGGCAATAAGTATTTTTTATTAACTCTATATTATGGACAATTTTGAATTTCTTCAAATAATTTGTAAATTTAATAAAAAATTGCAGTGCGTCCTAAAAATATTTTTAAATGAAAATATGGTTTTCAACATTGCTAGGCTATTTCTTCGGTTTCCATGCTGATGATTTTTTTCTCCTTTGCGGCTTAGGACTGACGATGAGCAGAGAAATTGAGATGACTAATGACTAGAGATGGAAATTGTTCACGATAGCTTATAATCAAATAATTACTAGCAGGACACATTTATCCATTAACGAAGACTTGCAATAATCTTCTTTCAAGAACTGGAAAATAAATGACAAGTAGATACTTATTATTGCTGTTTCATCCATTTTGACATTTTAATAGTACCGATTTGATTTAGAGGAAAAATGTTCACCCTAGTGATTTGTGGGTACAACAGTGTCAAATTCTGTTGACATTTTCTCTCCTTTAGCCCACGAAAAATTCAGGGCAAGTATTTCAAGTCTCATAGCCATGTACCTTTAAGTTTTCTAACATTTTTCTACAAATATTTAAAAATTAACGTGCATGAAAATGTCCATTGCTCAAAATTTAAAAAAAAGTCGATTAAATTGTTATTTCTAAAAATCGCGTACCTTCAGACGTATCCTGGAAGCTCAGAACACGAATATTTACCATGAATGGTTTGCGTTCCCACAGAAGAGTCATTTACGCACATTTCATTTATTTTTCAACAATCTATTTAAATGGTATCCGCAAAGGTCTTAGCAGAGGGTTTCGGGGATTTGAAGATTATCACAAAATTATTCACAATCATGGGCGCCATTTGAAGGTAAATATTAATAATCCTGAGTACATTTCTTGGGATTTTAAAATTATGCATAGCATATTTCAATCTATAAAAATGGGCAATTAAGTATCAAAATTTATCATTTCTAGCTATACAACAAAGAATAGCGACCGAACCAAAAACCTGCTGCCAAGACCTTTGGGGTTTCTACTTAAATATATGGGCATTGGTGAAAAATTAATTTTGTGCGTAATTGCTTCAAATTCAATTCTAGATGCAAGCCATTTGTTTTTTTATATGCTAGGGGTAATGTAAAATATAGATATTTGCGTTACGGAGTTTTAGGAGAAGTCTAAAGTTACTGATAATAGGTTTCTTTTCAATTCAAGTTTTAGTAAAAATCTCACAAACGAGATAATATGCGAAAGAACTAGATAGGGTAACACAAGAAGGTCTCCGTGCGCTTCGCGCCTTCTGACTACGAATGAGCGGAGCACGGTCAAGGGGCTGTATCAATCCGGCGGCAGCCTTTAGAGCAATGTACATGTTTAAAAACTAAAACTTTACTGTACGATAAAATTAAAATCTAATCAAAATGCCTCATTTAAACAAAATAAAACCTTGGTAACCAAACAAAATATAGTAACGGCTATCGCCATATGCACGCTGAAAGCTTATGGTAGATTCATTCAGCGGTATACCATATTTTTAAGCAACTAATAAGGAACTGTTAAATTCAGATGAGAATCAGACGAAACTATCACGGCTCAATAAAATGAGTAGTGTATAGTATGTAGGTAGCTGTTAAAAGTGCTAAGTTTCTGGTTAAGATCAGGAAGCGTGTATCTTTTGACAGACTAGAAATCAAACGAACGTTCTTCCTAAGAGGCGACTCACTTCAAAACAATCTAATCTTACAGTAAGACAAATAAATTTGCACCTAGAGCGAAGGTCTATACAGTGTTATTTACGTTTGCCTACAATATTAATATTTCAATTGCTATTTAGTAGCCTTCCTAATGGTTCCGTACCTTGTCAAGGAAGGTTCCTCGTCGGCTAGTGAGGGGACAAGTAGAGGACTTCCACTGCCGGGCTTGGAGAGGGCATTCTTTAATCTCTGGAAGAATGTAACATATGGTAACTCTGTGTCTTGCCCGAAGTCGAAATCTGCAACTTCAACATTGTATCTGCAGGAAAAAAATTAATTAAAATTGCATTAATAATGACCAGTGTGTTCTCTGGGTGTTCGTCAAATAAAAACTTCGTTAGCGGTCTAGTTATGTCGATAAAGAAGAGTTTTTCCTTTTTGTTAGTAATTAACTTCGTCCATAATTCATGTAAACTGATGCATGTTATTCTTGATTGAAATTCTTATTGAAATACATAACCATCATTTTGTACAATGAAGGGCTCCTAAATTTTAGGTTTATCGCAGACGGACAATAAACCCCTACAGGGGGTTTGCCGATTGAGTTTGTCTGGTTCGGTTCACACGAAAATGAACTCCATCGCCATTCTGGGCAAGATGACCAGTAGAGTCATTCGGTTCCCATGTGAACCAAAACAACCGTCACAGTATATACAGTTCCGGCAAAGGCATACTGCCCAATTTATACTTAAGCATATTGCCAAATTTAATAAGATAATCCTACACTGTGAAAAACTTAAGGTCTGAATCATAACCATGTCCACAGAACATATTTGTACACGATCATCGATGCAATTATTACAGACAATATTATTACTGACCAGGTCAATAGTATCAGAATGCATCATGTCGACATGTTGAAAAACGAGATTAAGTCAAAACTTGAAAACATTAAAAGTTAACCAGTCCAAGAAAAAATCGCAACAATGTTAAATCTGTGAGAATAGCTTACTTCACTTGATGTTCCAGATAGTACGCTACTCCGAAAATTATGAGGACAATGGCAACAATACTTGACAAAACGGGAACAACAATAATAGAAAGCTGCTGTTTTCGGTGAACAATGTACACATGAATAGTTGATTGGTTTATCACATGTGATACATCGTTAGAAATTATAATTAAAAGAGAGTAAGTTCCTGGCTGCTGAAAATATCTCGTAACAGGAAATTCACAGTCGTTTGTTACTAACGGCATTACACATGTCTCATTGCCTGTCTGATTATAAGGCGCAGTCTTTAATTGCCAGCAGTAACTGTAGGGTCCTGACCCATCACAAGAAATATTCAAATCCAGAAGCTTGCCGTGAGGAAACCAAGTGGGGCCGGCCACAGTAAAATTCACAATTGCGGCTGGAAGAAAAAAACGAGCTCTACAATGCCATTATATTTCTCTGCAGATCTCATCAACATATCGCTACTTGAGGCACAAGATAAGTTATCTCCATTTTTCTTAAATTCAAGACATGCTAACTCTAACATCCCTAACGATGTTTTGACGAAATACAAAATTAACTTCAAATGTCATGGGAATTCAATTTGACACTGCAGTGCTATTTGTAAGTATGTACACACTTTGCAGCATCATGGTACCCAGTACCCATCCTGCATTTAAGAAAAATGAAGATAACTAACCTAGCACCTTTGGTACTCTATGTGATGATGAGACTGTATTACAAACTAAAGGTGCACCTAATTTGATGACAGTAACACTTCAAAATTACGTCAAAACCAGCTAGGAATATAAGATACTATGGGTATAGTAGGTTATCCTGTGTCAAAACACATAGCTTGTTACGAAATTTTGAAAAGTGAATATGTGAACCGAATTCGCCAGGTTGGAAGAGCGTCCGGCTGATATGTTGTTCACAGTTCCCTAACTGATTTTGACGTTATTTTGAACGTCCACTGCCATCGTAAAAATAAGTGCACCATGGGTTTGTACGGTACCGTATATAATACAGAACAGTAGCTATTGACTTGTTTGGTTATATACTTATATGTAAATACTTATTCATTTTACTTGTATTACCTTTGGCTGTGATGTTTGCTACCAACATGCCAGTTTTGGTTGTGGGATTTTGAGTAGAATTAAACACGGCCGATAATGTAACATTGTAGTAATAAAGCCCTTCATGAGTAAAATTTTGTCTAAGAAATGGTTCTGTGGTATTTGCTACAAATGAAGTACTATTGAACCAAGTGTAAGTCAAATTATCTGCTGATTTCAAATATTGCGACGGGTCGTGAATATTCGCTCGTATTTCTGTCTCATTTCGGGTAGCTACTCGAAACGGATCTTCATGCTTTAAACCTTCTTGCCAAACTTCAATGTTTCCTACGAAACGATCTACAAGATTTATGTAATGGTCATATAATTTAGTAACACTGAAAGTAAAATATAAAATAATTACAACACCGATCGTTGTAGTAGGTATGGAGAGTATATTTTCGTAACTTACTCGTAATAGTATAGTAAGAAAGCTGAGTGTCAACGTTCACTAACAGCCCAAATAATTTATAGTAAACAGAAACGGTGATGGAAAATTTTCCCTGGTAGTTATCCGCTGACCAGTATGTTAGAGTCCAGTTAGATCGAAAGCCATTTGTTGAATTTAATATTTCCTGAAACCAGTAATAGATAAAATCATTTTGAAGATTTATTTCGAAAACAACTCTTGAATTTCATACTAAAAGGTAAAACAATCTGAACAAACCAATTTGCTTCTTTCGTAAGGCCAGTTTTCTTGCCAAGAAATTATATATTCATTCTTGTCAGGATTATTGAGAGTCGCTTGGAAATTCAGTGGTGAGTCCAATATGGCAGATTCATCACTAGTAACTAGTAGTTTTGGACCCGCCAACAAACCATGTACTTGTGCAAGAACTATAAGGGCACGGAGTTAATACAAATAACTTATGATTAACGAATGTTGGAACTTGTTAAAAAACAATCCTCTCCTAGGAAACTAAGAACAACTCCTCGGTGTTAGTTTCATTTCCAATCTAATTCTAACTCCTGCAGGTAGTGCTGCCCAAATGGACCATTTTGTTGTTGGTGCTCTGCACTTTTGTTAAAAACAAAACAAGTCAATTTTTAATTTAACAAAGCAATAGCAAAACAATTTACAGGGCAAATTTATAAAATACAGCCAACACTTATTTTCTTAACTAAAGTTTTTATTTCCCTCATATTCTGAATGGAATGTGAGCATTGTGGTCGCTAAAATATAAAATTAAGCTATTTAAGCTTTTGTATTGTTTAGGTCTTTTGTTACTAACAATAACAAAAACAATGTAAAAATTTAAAAAACAATAACAAAATGAATTAACAAAAACAAATTCGGCAAGCAAGTTGTGACTTTTAAAATATCAAAACAAGAACTAATACAACAACAACTTTGGACAACACTCCCTGCAGGGCACTGCTGGAATTGTGGTCGAAGGGTTATAGTGAAAGAACTTACGGAACCAACAGATTACATGAGCCCAACCCCAGCAGTCCATGATAAATGCGTCCACTTAATTCGCTGGACAGTGGACCTGAACACACACATATAGACCAAATGTCTACTTTCTTTTCATTGACATTGATTTGCCGTCGAAGAGAAATAAATTATTACCATACCATATATAAGAAATAATATTACTTTTAGGAAGGACCAAAGTTAAATGGTGTGAAAACTATTAGAGTTAGAGACGAGGCACGAAGCACGGATGTTTTGGCAAATCATTCAGAATGAGCTATGTAATCAAAATCAGAATGGAAAATGACAAATTAAAAAACAGAAGTTTATCCGTAAAGGAAAATAAGAAATTACAACGTGTAATTTCTCGAATCTCGATCTGGAAATTCTGGATTGGAATATCTGGATAATCTGGATGCGGAATACACTCACATTCACATCAACATTTAGCCCAGTGAGCTCAGCAAAGAGCAGACTGCAGACACATGACACACGTTTGTAAATATATGTATGTAGACGGTATATGTTTAGTGTGTAACGTGAAACGAAATATTAACTAAGTTAAATGTATGTACTACCATACATACATAAGTGTTTATGTTTTCATTTTCAATTTTCTCAACTGTTCACGTTCACTTCACAATCGTCACAACGTTCAGTTTCAGTGTGCTGTGTATACACTGTACCACTCTACTGTACCTTTCGCTACTCGTTACTGCGTAATGTGCAAAGAATTCAAATGCTCGACACACTGGAAGCATCGAGCAAAGTCACCCGAAATCTGTTCGTTAGCCATCCAAACTAACTTCAAAAACAACGTTTCCATCATCAGCGAAAAACACAAAAAATTTGTTAAAATAATTTAGGTGATACAATCGTGGAGCTTCTCTATAATATATTATACAAAAAGGGTAGCTAATACAATACTATACTTCTGGATTTATAATTATTTCGTTACAGTATTGCAGGAAAATTTATGGTATATTAAGTCTAATTTAGATTAAAATATAGCATTCCAAACTAAAATACGATGGTCAATATGGGGCAGAACTACTATAGGGATTATCAGGCGCGTAGCCAGAAATTGTCAAAGGG